>ML807292.1:16307-30501 GCA_009831015.1 Picea engelmannii
TGATTAGCATCAGGTACATATTTCTTAAGCAGTGAAACATGAAACACATTATGTACAGTCATAGATGCAGGTAATGCAAGCATGTATGCAACTGGCCCGATCCTTTCCAGGATCTCAAATGGCCCACAAAATCTTGCTACCAATTGGTACGCTACAAATTGGTATCAGAGAAATTGGTGCACTACAAATTGGTATCAGAGCAATTGCTACGCTACAACACCTGTGCGTTGATGTTCAAATGCACCATCATAATTTATAACAAAAATAACAAGCACCTACCAAAGTGCACCAGTGCCATTGAATCTTATGTATCCATGATTAAAACTATCCTATGGTACATTGCGATATGTATAAATAAAAAAAATTACCAGATCAATTTTTATTGGGACACTTCATTTTTTTCTTCCAATCTCTCAAAAAAACATCGACTCTTACCCTATTTTTAAGGACGTCATGTTTTTGGGGGTCCTTGGCGAGTTGGACAACTCCATTGGTCGATTCCACACATTTCCAATTTTTGGAAATTACAAAGAATTTTCATTTACTCTTAATGATGGAACCATAACTCCTGAGGACATAAGAGTCTAGGTAATTTGTTTATTATCTTCCCATTTTCATTTTCATCCATTTAAAATTTGAATTTAGTTAAAATTTCAAACTTTTTTCAATTTATTTATTTATTTATTTTTTTGAATCCGCACGGTGCACCATTTTGATTCGGATTTCCTCATAGTGGTGCATCCTGTGATAAATTCACAGTACGCATTGCAACTGATGAGTCTCATTTTTACCATACCTAACGGGTGCTTCTGCTTAGACGACTTGCATCTGGTGCATTATAAAAGACAATTCTTGGTAAACAACTTGTCGGTACTTTTCAAACACAGAAGCATCAATGCATTCCATTTAACTAAGAGCACCAGTCAAAATATGACACATTAAATTTGACTGACTGGTGCAACCATTTTAAACAAATGCACTAATTCCATTAACAAAACTAAACTGTAACATATGTTGACCGATTTGGAATTGTGAGGTGTTTCCTTTGACACCCATCTACAATGACCTTTGCTTCAAAAAGAACCAGTAAAACAAATTATGGCACTTCAATAACACGATAGCATCGACGTGTTTATAGTAACACATCGCACTACTTAATTTGCAACAAATCAATATAACCGAGTGTTTCACATAGTTCCAACACCTTAACCTGTGCGTTATAGTAGAAGACACACTTCTAACCATCATGTCGGTGCTTTGGAAACAATATCGCACCGGTGTGGTCTGTTAGAGAAAGTGCACCACCGTGTTTACATTCCATCAAAATTGGGATGAAGATGCATTTATGTTAACCAAATGCACTGGTGTTGTGGGCAGTCTCAATGGCGGCTCATTACCAGTGCTATTTAAAATATAATGCACTGTTAAAAAAAAAATTGGTACTCCAATAACATGGTAGCACTGATGTGTTTATATTAACACATCACACTTCTTAAGTTGCTATAAAACAATTTAACTAGTTGATGTGCCTATGTCTAGACAACCCATTGGTGTTGTAAAGAGCATGGCATTGGGTCAAAGTGCACAAATTGAGATAAACAAATTAGTGCATTCTATAAATCAAATGCACCACCCAATTTTTGAAAAAACAAATTGCTCCACGATGCATGAAATAAATACAATGCACCGATGTTTTGTACTACATAACCATGAGAAAAATACATAATAATTTACCACATGGGTTCATTTTACGAGATTCCATGTTACAGGTGAATTTATCTTACATACCAATATCAACACATGCAAATCTAAAATTGAGCTTTAGTGCGTTACATTCACCGAAACACACTAGTGCAGTTAAGTGAGTTGCACGGAGAAAAATATTTAAAAAATTACCATTGCGATGCATATTTTAAAACACGCATATTATCGATGCATCAAAATCAACAATGAACTTTTAAAAAGCATTGAGTATTAGAAGGAACATAGAGTACTGATGCATTTCTTATAACCAAGGGAACTGCTTGGTTTATCATTAAAAAGTTATGCTACAATGGTGCATTCTATAAAAGAAATCGCCCCAACTTACATAGTTCATATGTGTAATGGCATCACAAGTCGTTTTATATAACTACCCTTAACTGGTGCATTTTATATCACAACACACCACTATAGATATCAATGCTAGGCTAAAACTGATGCATCAATACATTAAATTTAATGCACCATTTTTTTATGCCTTATCTTTGATATGGATCACTAACAACGGTGCGTATAAATTTATTAATAGCACTGGTTAGTTTTTCACTTTTTGTTTGCAAACAAAAAATAATTTCGGCTTTTGATAAATACCAATTAGTTATATATGTGTGTGTGTGTGTGTGTGTGTGTGTGTGTGTGTGTGTGTGTGTGCCTAAAAATTATTTTATGTGAATCACATACGATGACGACGTCGAGCACAATAGAATTAGCAATAGCCAAAAGAAAAACAATTTATTTCACAAACTACATGTGGAAACCTCCACAATTAAATTTTATCGAGGTTTTAATTTGTAGAGGAAAAAACAAAGGTCACTCTTTGATGCCTCTGATAATTTAGAGCATGGACTCGATTATGATATGCCACTTCCTTAGTTCTCTTTCTCACATCTCCTCCTCCACATATCGCTTGAATTTATCTAAGATAAAATCCTCGTCATTTATGTATCCATAATATGAACTGACATAAATTCACGTGTAGATCACATACCTACACCTCTTGTTTTTTCCTCAAGGGGGCTTATTGAATAGTTATTTGAGGATGGTGAGAAATTTCATAGCCTCGAAGTATCTGTAATCGAGGTCGATGTCAGTGGCACTGGGTACATCAACTTCGTTCCCTTCCAAGTTTGTCATATTGTGATGCAGGAGCATCGCCAACACATCAAGCGAGCCAACACAAATTTTTGAAAACACTTTGGAAATTATGCGCCGAATCTTTAATGAAGCCATTTATGAAGGAGCGTCTTCGTATATTGTAATGGACCTTGAGCGGATAGCTCTCATCCTTTAGTAGATAGACAACATTTAATCTAGTTAATGCAAGTAGGTAGAATTGAATTCTTAGGTTAGACAGTTTTAGATAGGAGGAGGGAAAACGGATATAGACACCCTCATGGTATCATTGTAACATTAGCGGAGCCTGAGCAGAGAAGAAGGAAGAGCAAGCAGAGAGCTATGTAAAAGACATCCATGTACAAACATTTGAATTAATAGAAGAAGCTTTGATTCAAATTCATGGTTATGTGTATGTTCTTTGTATATTGATGTTATGCTCATGAATGTTTATTTCCTATTATACATTTTCTTTTACATGCGGTGTTTATGATTTCATGCGTGAATTGAAGTATGAGGGGGTGAAGGAATGAGTTTCAATTGTTTCTCTATTTGAACCAGAGAATCCTGCAAGGAGTGTAGTCGAATTGTCCGCAAGGAGTGCGTTGACAGAGGGTTCAGATAGAGATAACTTTTGGTCCTCATTCATCCCAGAAGGTGCAGTTGGGCACAGGAGCCGTGCAAGGAGTGCGCAGTCTGGGTAAAAGTATTGGGGTTGTGAACCTGAGTAAAGAGTTAAAGACTGTTGTTGCAGGTGTGCACAGAGTCGAAGGTTTTCATCACCTAGACGTGTTGAAGGGTTGCCGCAAGGATTGCGCGCAAGGAGCCTTTTCTAAGGTTCAGAGTCATAGAAAAGCTCAGGAAGAATAGGTCGTTGAGTTGTTGAAGAACAGCGCAGGCAAGTTGTGTTTTGCAAGCTTGTATGTAGGTGAAAAAGTGTTCTTGGGGAAGCACTTGATTCATTTCGCAGGATTCGCCAGGAAGGAACGGACGGACGAAATTTTCGAGGAGATTTTGCGAATCACCGTGAGCCGTTGGATCTCGCGGAGGTGTGGAGAAGTTACAGCGCAAGTGTGGAAGGGGTTTGAAGCTCAGGAGGGCAGAGCCGTTGATCTGATCCATAAGGGACATTGGATTTACACGTGAAATAGTGTATCGGGTTTTCGTGAGTCGAAGCTCCAAAAAGTTGCATCAGGAATCGCGATATTGCTATACGCGATCTCCCGACAGCAAAAGGACAGTGTGTGGGCCACAGTGGAATTGGTTAGTTGAGGATAGGTGGCATACCTTATCGGAGTTCGAGGAAAGGAAAGTCCCGAAACATAGGACATCAGGATTCGCGATCCCGCGAAGTCCGAAATCTCGACGAGGTGACGGGACCGTTGAAAGGTCAAAGCGTGAGCTCATCGGAGTTTTAGCGTATCGGGTATTGGGAGTCATAGAATCAAGTTGCTTGACACTGTGAGTGTCGAAATCCCGATAAATAAATTCCCGACAAAGCAAAGGAGAAAGTCAGCGTTGACCAGGTATTGGGTTTCGTGGATTCGTAAATCCAAAGGTCGACCACTGAACTCACGAAGTCACGAGTTATGATTTCCCGACAAGCAAAGGGGAGGGAAGTCGCACGAGGAAAAATGTGGGTGTGGATTTCCCGATAGGGAATTAGAAGAACCTTGGAGTTCTTTGGGCCAAGGAAAGAGAAGATCTTGTGTGTGTGCATGGACCTCCTGACCTGCGGGTGGTGGAGGGACCGCGTCGCCGTCAGTTTGGTATCAGAGCACAGAAATATTCTTTGCTTTCTGTAGTAGAGAAAGAAGGAAATTCACCATGCCGCCAAGGAGAGAAATACAGTCACCCGATCCAGAGGATAGGGAGATGCGAAGAAGAGGCAGGAAGGTAACCAATGCAAAGATGGAAAGGCAAATGCGTGATCTCCGAGCAATACTTGAAGACATGGAGATAGCACAGAGACGCACAGTAGGTGTTGGGGATCTTAGTGATTCTGATAGTGAAATAGAGGATGAACGAGAGGAGGAGTTTGCAGCCGAAGATGCATCAAATGAGAATTTGATCAGAGCTATTGCCAGGATGGGTGCAAAAGCAAAGATGGACATTCCAGTTTATGAAGGAAACTTGGATCCAGAGGAACTTCTAGATTGGATTAGAGCTCTGGATACTTACTTCGACTATGAATAGGTCGAAGAGGATAAGAAAGTCAAGCATGTTGTTACGCACTTGAAATGACATGCAACATTGTGGTGGGATGAGCTACAAGCTGACAGATGCTGCAAGGGCAAGCAGAAAATGAAAAGTTGGGATCGAATGATTGACAAGATGAAGGAAAAATTCATCCCGAGAGATTATCAAATCACTTTGTTCAGGAGGATGCAGAACCTGAGACAGAAGCTGATGGCAGTGAAAGAATACACGGAGGAATTCTATCGACTGAACATTAGAGCAGGTCATCGAGAGAGCGATGATGAGAAAGTTTCCAGGTATATGAATGGCCTGAGATATGATATTCAGGATGAGATGAGCATGGTAACCATCCGAACTGTGGAGGATGCTTATCAGATGGCTCTGAAAGTAGAAGAGAAACTGAGCCGAAGGCAAGGTCAAAGAGGGCGATGCAGAAGTCAACCAAGAGGCAAGTCAGTTGCCCAGGAAAAATACCAGAAGCCCAAGGAGGAATGGAAGAAACCTCAGACTCGTACAGAGAGAGATGGGACCTCACAGCGAGGCCAACATGTTGAACAGAGAGGGTAGCATACAGAGCAGAGCGAAGGATATGCTAATAACAATATGTTTCCTCGTACCAGAGGTAGAGGACGAGGAAGAGGTTGAGTAATCACATGCTTCACATGCGGAAGGAATGGGCACAAGTCTTACGAGTGTCCAGAAAAAAAGAAGGACATTGGAGAAGCTCACATCACCGAAGCGCAGAGGCGGGATGTTGAGGCCGAAGACGCAAAAGGAGGAAGATCGCTTATGATGTGAAATGTCCTTTTGACACCTGAGAAAGAGGTGGAAAGTTCAGTCCAAAGGACCAGACTTTTCAGAATAGCTTGCAAGACCAAAGACAGGGTATGCAAGGTCATTGTAGACAGTGATAGCACGGATAATATCGTATCTACAGAGATGGTGGAGAAGCTGGAGCTGGAGACGATTGATCATCCAAGCCCATACAGAGTTTCGTGGCTACAGAAGGGACACCAGGTAACTGTTACTAAACAATGCTTGGTTGAGTTCAAGATAGGAGGATATAATGATAAGATCTTATGTGATGTTATTCCCATGGATGTATGTCATTTGTTGCTGGGTAGACCATGGCAATATGACATAAATGTGATTCATGATGGGCGAATGAACACATATACCCTGGAGAAGAATGGGAGAACCCATATGTTGCTTTCGATAAAGGATAAGGAGGTGAAGCCGGAAGTAAGCAACACAGTACTTCTCATGAGTGGGAAGGAACTTCTTACAGAGGTGAAGAATAAAGAAGATCCGTAATTCTTTGTGGTCAGGAAACCAAGGATTTTTCTGACTAGCACAAGAGTGGATGATTTACCAGATGAGGTTCAGGAACTGCTGGAAGAGTTCGCTGACATCGTAGTGGACGAATTACCTCGTTCGTTGCCACCGATGAGGAGTGTGAGTCATCATATAGACCTCATACTAGGATCTAGTTTGCTGAATAAAGTCGGGTATAGGTTGACGCTGCAAGAGAATGAAGAGGTCAAGAAGCAGGTCCAGGATTTATTGGACAAAGGATTGGTCAGGGAAAGTTTGAACCTGTGTGTCGTTCCAACGGTACTCAGTCCAAAGAAAGACGGAGGTTGGAGAATGTGTACCGACTCAAGAGAAATCAACAAGATAACCATCAGGTACAGATTTCCATTGCCGAGGATGGATGATCTGATTGATTGCTTAAGTGGGGCAAAATGTTTTTCCAAGATTGATTTGAAAAGAGGATATCACCAGATTCGCATGAGAGAAGGTGATGAATGGAAAACAACATTCAAGACAAATGAAGGTTTGTATGAATGGTTTTTCATGCCATTTGGCTTGAAAAATGCGCCAAGTACCTTTATGAGGCTGATGAACAAAGTCTTGAGGGAGTTCATCGGGAAGTTTGTCATTGTGTATTTGGATGACATACTGATTTATAGTAAATCAGTCGCAGAACACTTGAAGCATTTAGCTACAGTGATGAAGAAGCTATAGCAGGAGAAGCTGTTGATAAACATGTAGAAATCCTCATTCATGAAGACAGAGCTCATTTACTTGGGATTTGTTATTTCGGCGAATGAGTTAAGGATGGATTCGGAAAAGGTGGAAGTGATCAAGAATTGGCCATCACCGAGAAATGTATTTGAGGTGAGAAATTTTCATGGTTTGGCTAGTTTCTACCGGAAGTTCATCAGAACTTTCAGTGGGATTAGCACAACAATGATGGATACAGTGAAGAAGCGGCATAAATATTTTCACTGGACAGCAGAGGCTGAGAAGAGCTTCAAACTGTTGAAACGGAAGATCACGGAACAACCAGTTATGGTGTTGTCGGATTTCCAGAAGACATTCAAGTGAAATGTGATGCAAGTGGGTTTGCCATAGGAGTGGTCTGGATTCAGGAAGACAGGCCGATAGCATACTTCACTGAGAAGCTGAATGAGGAAAAATTGAAGTACTCCGCGTATGATAAGGAATTTTATGCTATCATACAGGCACTGAAGAAGTGGAGGCATTACTTGATCCCAAAGCAATTTGTTTTGTATAGTGACAATCATGCATTACAGTTTGTGACTCAACAGGAGAAGTTGAATCAGAGACATGTAAAATGGGTAGAGTATATGCAGAATTTCACATTTATGATTAAGCATATTTCGGGTACTGCTAACAAAGTGGTTGATGCTTTGAGAAGGAAATGTTTGCTATTGCAGGAGTTCCGAGTCAGAACATTAGGTTTTGATAACCTCATAGACATGTACGCAGGTGGTGTAGATTTTGTAGAAGCATATGAAGAATCTAAGAATCCATTTCTTAGAGATAGAAGCCCTTGGATGGACTATATGATCCAGGAAGGATTGCTATTCAGAGGCAATCAATTGTGTATTCTGAAATGCTCCATGAGGGAGAACTTATTGAAAGAGAAACACAGTGGTGGATTAGTAGGACACTTTGGTCATGAAAAAACATTCGCGAAGCTGAGTGAATCATACTTTTGGCCGGGAATGCAAACAGAGTTCAAGCGATTTGTAGACAAATGTAGAATTTTCCAGCATTCAAAGGGGAGAAAGCAGAATGCAGAATTTTATCAGCCATTACCCATACCAGAGAGGCCATGGGAAGTGATAAGCATGGATTTTCTATTGGTGTTTCCAAAGACACAAAGAGGTGTTGATTCAATATTTGTGGTAGTGGATAGGTTTTCTAAGATGGCACACTTCATCCCATGCCAGAAAACCAGTGATGCGACTCACATCGCAAAACTGTTTTTCAAAGAGGTCGTTCGACTTCATGGATTGCCAAAAAGCATAGTTTCGGACAGAGACACGAAATTCATAGGGCATTTTTGGAGGACCTTATGGAAGAAGCTGGGGACTAACTTGATGTTTAGTTAAGCTTATCATCCTCAGATGGACGGACAGACGGAAGTGGTCAACAAAAGTCTAGGAGACTTGCTGAGGAGCTTGGTGACAGAGCACCATAGCCAGTGGGATAGCATATTACCACAGGCAGAGTTCGCATATAATGACTCAGTGAACAGGAGCACCGACAGAAGTCCATTTCAGATTGTGTATGGGACACAACCGAGAGGAGTTTATGAATTAAGGGATTTGGAAGAGACTGCTACTAGCAGTGCTAGTGCAGAAGAATTCGCTGAGGTGATGAAAGAACTTCATAGCAGGGTGAAGGAGTGATTGCTGGAATCAAGCCAGGAGTATAAGCGCAGAGAAAAACAACATTGGAGACAACTTCGGTTTGAAGTTGGTGATTTGGTTTTGACACATTTAAGGAAGGAAAGGTTCCCGAGGGGAACATACAATAAGCTAAATATGAAGAAAATCGGATCATGCAAGGTCTTGAGAAAATTTGGGGAAAATACTTATGAGATCGAGTTACCAGATGATATAGGAATATCTCCGATATTCAATATTGCAGATTTATACCCATACAGGGCTGGATAAGTAGAGACTGGAACAGAGGAGCCAGTGATCTAGTGGACGAAACAGATGCCAGTTGCAGAGAAGATGTAGATGGAATTCATACTGGACAAGAGAGTGGGTAAGAAGACTAGGAGGAAAGAATACTATGAATATATGGTCAAATAGAAGGGCCATCCAGTGGAAGATGCCAGCTGGGAAAATGAAGCGGAGATATAGAAGCATGGACAGATCATGCGGGAGCTCATGGACAGGAGCCCATGAAATTTTTCAAGTGAGGGAGTATGATGCAGGAGCATCGCCAACACATCAAGCGAGCCAACACAAATTTTTGAAAACACTTTGGAAATGATGCGCCGAATCTTTAATGAAGCCATTTATGAAGGAGCACCTTCGTATATTGTAATGGACCTTGAGCAGATAGCTCTCGTCCTTTAGTAGATAGACGACATTTAATCTAGTTAATGCAAGTAGGTAGAATTGAATTCTTAGGTTAGACAGTTTTAGATAGGAGGAGGGAAAACGGATATAGACACCCTCATGGTATCATTGTAACATTAGCGGAGACTGAGCAGAGAAGCAGGAAGAGCAAGCATAGAGCTATGTAAAAGACATCCATGTACAGCCATTTGAATTAATAGAAGAAGCTTTTATTCAAATTCATGGTTATGTGTATGTTCTTTGTATATTGATGTTATGCTCATGAATGTTTATTTCCTGTTATACATTTTCTTTTACATGCGGTGTTTATGATTTCATGCATGAATTGAAGTCTGAGGGGGTGAAGGAATGAGTTTCAATTGTTTCTCTATTTGAGCCAGAGATTCCTGCAAGGAGTGCGGTCGAATTGTCCGCAAGGAGTGCGTTGACAGAGGGTTCAGATAGAGATAACTTTTGGTCCTCATTCATCCCAGAAGGTGTAGTTGGGCACAGGAGCCGTGCAAGGAGTGCGCAGGCCGGGTAAAAGTATCAGGGTTGTGAACCTGAGTAAAGAGTTAAAGACTACTGTTGCAGGTGTGCGCAGAGTCGAAGGTTTTCATCACCTAGACGTGTTGAAGGGTTGCCGCAAGGAGTGCGTGCAAGGATCCTTTTCTAAGGTTCAGAGTCATAGAAAAGCTCAGGAAGAATAGGCCATTGAGTTGTTGAAGAAAAACGCAGGCAAGTTGTGTTTTGCAAGCTTGTACATAGGTGAAAAAGTCTTCGTGGGGAAGCACTTGATTCATTTCGCAGGATTCGCCAGGAAGGAACGGACAAACGAAATTTTCGAGGATATTTTGCGAATCACCATGAGCCGTTGGATCTCGCGGAGGTGTGGAGAAGTTACAGTGCAAGTTTGGAAGGGGTTCGAAGCTCAGGAGGGCAGAGCCGTTGATCCGAGCCATAAGGGCCATCGAATTTACACATGAAATCGTGTATCGGGTTTTCGTGAGTCGAAGCTCCAAAACATTGCATCAGGAATCACAATATTGCGATACGCGATATCCCGATAGCAAAAGGATAGTGTTAGCAAAAGGATAGTGTGTGGGCCACAGTGGAATCGATGAGTGGAGGACAAGTGGCATACCTTATCGGAGTTCGGGGAAAGGAGAGTCCCGAAACATAGGACATCAGGATTCGCAATCCCGCGAAGTTCGAAATCCCGATGAGGTGACGAGACCATTGAAAGGTCAAAGAACGAGCTCATCGGAGTTTTGGTGTATCGGATATCGGGAGTCGGAGAATCAAGTTGCTCGACACTGCGAGTGCCGAAATACCGATAAATAAAGTCCCGACAAAGAAAAGGAGAAAGTCAGTGTTGACCAGGTATCGCGTTTCGTGGATTCGTAAACCCAAAGGTCGACCACTGAACTCGTGAAGTCGCTAGTTCTGATTTCCCGACAAGCAAAGGGGAGGGAAGTTGCACGAGGAAAACTGTGGGTGCAGATTTCCCGATGGGGAATTAGAAGAACCTTGGAGTTCTTCGGGCCGAGGAAAGAGAAGATCCTGTGTGTGCGCGTGGACCTCCTGACCTGCGGGTTGTGGAGGGGCCGCGTCACCATCATATTGTCCCCTACTTTGGCATAGTTAGGAAAACCAATCTCTATGATCAAAGCTTCCCAGTTCCCATTTGCCTTGTTCAACAAGAAAGGACCTCAATGGATAACTTAATTATAACACTTTGTCAACATCAAGAATGACCTAATATCCACATTTTATATTTAATAGAAGTTAATAAGCACATTTGGAAAAACAACTAATGGCCCATAATCTTTGTCAGCATGACTTATAACTAAACACTAAGGATTTCCTTGGCATAAAATTACTCCTCCATGATATCCTCACCCATGTACTACCTACAATAAGCTCATGTTTCTTCTTCTCCACAACCATGCAGTCGATCACTTTCTCATCTAGAAGGCGCACATGGGCAGCAAACTCTCACTCTCTCTACTACTGGTTTCCTTCATTTTTCTCTCCCATTTCTTCCACCACATACTCATATTCCTTAAATAAAATCGACTTAATGGAAATGACCTCCTGTCTCTTGATAATGAACCTAACCTCCATCTAGATAGACTTTATCCTCTACCACTCTGCCAACTCTCTGGCTTGCATCTCCTCCTCCACACTTTATTTAACTTTTTCCAAGATATCATTTTCTTCATTCCCATCGCCATAATAGTTGGCATCAATTTGCTTATAAATTGCATACCTAGAACTCCTCTTCTTTGTCTCAGGGTGTTTATCGAATAACTCTTTGACATCGAGGAGGAATTTCCCAACTGTACTTGTATAATTGATTGTTGGAAGATGGCATGTTACAATATTTCAACAACCAATTGTACAAGTGCATCTAGGAAATTTCTCCTGGGCATCGAAGAGTTATTTGATAAGCCCCCCAAGGTGAAGAAGAGGAGGTCTAGGTATGTGACTTACAAGAGAATTGGAATCAACTATTATGGCGATGGGGATGATGAGAACAACATCTTGTAGAAAGTTGAGTGGGCCATGAAGGATGATTTGTGACCTAGAGAACTAAGGGAGTGGGAAATGATCGAGTCTATATAGAGGAAGGCTAGGTTGATGATGAAGAGTGGGTAGTTCATTTCCATTAAGTTGGTCCTATTCGAGGAATATGAGGATGTGACAAGAGAAATGAGAGAGAAAGACAAGGGAAACCAATAAGAGAGAGAGAGAGAGAGAGAGAGAGAGAGAGAGAGTTTGTTTCCCATGTTCCCCTTTTGGATGAGAAAGTGATTGAGTGCATGGTTGTGAAGAAGAAGAAAAATGAACTTCTTATTAAGTAAATGGGTGAGGATCTCATGGAGGCTAAGGTAATGATTAATATTTAGTGATAAGGCATGTCAACAAATCTTGTGGATTAGCGGTTGTTTTTACAAATGTTCTTCTTAACTTCTATTAAATATATAATATGGACCTTATGTCATTCTGGAGATTGACAAAATGTTATAATTAATAAGTCCACTAGGGTCCAAGTTTCTTGTTGAATAGGGAAAAGGGTAACTACGAAGCTCTGGTCGTAGAGCTTGGCAGTCTTAATTATCCTAAAGTAGGGGCCAAGATGATGAACTTAGAAGGGAAGAAAGTTTATGTGCCCAGTGCCACTGGAAAGGGCCTTATTTACTATAAGACACCCAACCCCATAAGTACCTTTTTAAGGGAAGGGGTATTCAAATTTATCTTTTCTTTAACCATCTCTAAGTCTCTTCTCTAGGAAATCATCATTTTTAGCTCATCACGAGATTTCCAGCAACTATAATTATGCCCAAATTTGATCTCTAAATCGAAGGTTATGACCTTTTAAAGTTTTATGGTATTCATTGGCCAATGGTATCATTACATCCTAGTGAAATCCATGTGACTCCACGTCACTTACTATTCCATGTGGTCCTATCCAGGTATGACACGTCACCATCTGGTATCGATGTGGATGTTAGCATGTCATTTTCCACCCGACCATCATGCTTGAACTTATCAAGCTCCTGGTCTTTCCACACTTATCCAACCCCTTTAATAAACCCCCTTGACATCCGACATCCCAGGGTTTCGACCCAAAAGGGATGCTGACCCATCGAGATGATGGGATAACAACCCATCAGGGTACTAGAACATCAACCATCAAGGTACCATACATTGCCTCCTTGGTAAATCGATACTCGTGACAACCTTAAGTTCCTTAGATGATAGTCTAGTTGGAATTTGGTGTTCACGACCGTACCATGGCCTCCCACTTGGGTGACACCTAGATGTATCTTTTTTTGTTCACTCAACAATTCCAAATCACCCTAATGCATGGATCAATATCAACTTGACACGTGGACCCACATGACATGCCACCTCACCATAGGTTACACTAGTTCACCCAACTAGAGGTTGACACCTGTCCATTTCTTATAGTGTTATTAAGTTAATTAATCAATATTATCTTAATATACCACTCCTTAGTATTAATTTATTTAATCGCGACTAGGGATAATTAATATTCATTCATTAAGTACCCCATAAAAAAAAATTACTTAACTGATTTTACCAGCTACCAAGGATTTACTTTCCCATTTACCTTGGGAATCCAACATGGGGATGATTTTGTTGGATTAGTGAGAGGGGGGGTGAATGATTAATAGAGAAATTTAATCCTTTTTTACCATATAATCCAAGTGTTATATCAATGAAGCATTATTATCCAATAATTGCAGAGTAAATAAGCAAAGAACAAATGAACAAACATACACATACACAGTAAACCAATGTTTTAGGTGGAAACCCAAATCGGGAGAAAACCGCATAATGTTTTTTCTTATATGTCTTGAAGAATTACATTCATTGGAAGCACCAACTGTTCTAGGATAAATTCGTGAGTGCGGACACAGACCAATCTCCACAGATCCACCTGGATCTGGAACAAACTGAGACAGAATACTACTCTTTCCCTAGTTCTAAAGTATTGAATGGACTAGAGAAGAAGGATGATGTACTTACTTTATGAAAGCTCTCCTTATCTCTGTTGATCCCCGCTCTGCTACGATGCTCTTGCGTCGTCCAATCACGACAACACAAACCAATCACAACAAAGAGATTAATACATTCAAAACTCTAGACTATACATGTGATCAAGGAGTCATATAATAATGTGATATCATCATTATGGGAAA
>ML807292.1:31371-64567 GCA_009831015.1 Picea engelmannii
GCACCAACCTGTACCAAATAACCTGTAATCAACTTGTACCATAAACAAGTGCATTCAACCATGTACCAAGTATGTACCAATCATGTGTCAACTACTCATCAACTATGACTCATCAATATGTACCAACATCATCAACTATACACTTCATGTATGTGCCAACTCGTCAACTACTTGTCTCAACCATGTACTCAACATGTACCTCAACCAAAATCCCTCATCAATTTCATCATCCAAATATGATTTGTAGCTATGTAATATACCTGGTGTATGTGATCACATTCCTACAAACCTTCCTTAACTTCAACAACAAGAGACTATCATTTTCATCAAACTTTTCTTTAGTCTCACATGCCTAGTTTTGGATTAGTCAACAACCCTAACTTGAAGTAATCATAACTTTGTACCTGTAATGTATAAAGATATCAAATTGATACACAATGTTCTTTAGTGTGTTTTATGCAATTACTCTAGGTTTCACTACTTGGAACCTCTCAACAAATGAGTTATATCAAAAATGGCATACCTTGCTGAATTCGGGCTTATTCTAAAGAGCGACCTTGTAGAGCGTGCCCCACACGGAATATTTGTTGAATTGATATAAAATTTTTACAAAGAATACTACATATGGTACCCTAACCAACACATTTTGTTTCACTTAATTTGGATATGTTATGAAGAAGTTATGACGTTTGTACCCGAAACACTTGTTTTTGACTAGTTTCAGGACTAGCCACAAACCCTATTTTCCATGGAGTGTAACTCCAAAAATACAATGACCTACAAGATGATTTTTTTACCACATATACTTGGGTATGTTTTCTCAATGGAATAGAAATTTCACGGTCTGAATCATTATAGAATTTTTTTTTATAACAAAAATGGTGAGATGACCTATAAATAACATACCTTAGAAAGTACCATCAAAAGAATTTATCATTCCTTGCCTTTCGGCCTTCTTTTATTCACTTTCCCTCAGAATTTCAACTTAGATATCCTTGGTTACCTTAGAAATCTATAGATATTCGATATTCTCAAGTGTAATTAAAATGAAAAAGCCTTGCCTCTTATTTATACTCTCCAAGTAGCTTCCTTAAAAACATCTTCTAGGTCACTTGGCCCCACTTTCCTTATTTTAGGGTTAACCCACTTCTAATTTCTCCATTAAATGTATTATTGAAACAATTTATTTTGTATTCACTTTGAATTATAATACACTCAATACTTCACTTTATTATTTACCTTTTAAAATCTCTTAAACCACTTTGACTACTTTGACCTTTTAGGGCTTCTAGATGACATATGAGGGTCCTCCAACTTTGTAAGGTCATAACTCTCAAACCGTGAGGAGTTATGTGACGTTCCACATACCACCAGAAATGGAATGACATGTAATATCCATATAGAATAGTATTATCTAAAAATATATCATAACTCAAACCATTATCCATCAAACAAACTTGGGTCTATTACCCAAACTTGGGGTCTCCAACTTCTCATGGCCATAACTCTCTAACCGTGAGGAGTTATGTGACGTTCCACATACAACCAGAAATGGAGTGACAAGAACTATCCATCTAGGATATTTTACCTGAAAAATTCATTGTCCTTCATCTCATTATTCCACAATTAAGCATGGGTTCTCTTAATTCGCAAAGCGTCTTCCCGTGAGGGCTTTCACCATAAGGGGACCACTTTGGAGTTCATCCATATTTACTTATTATCAACCATGAAAAGACAATAATGAGTCATCTTTACATCAAACAATCTTGGGTTCATTACCCAAACCTTTGTACTTTGGGGCTTTCTTCAAGGGTTGACATCAATGACAACCAACCTTAATCAACAATCTCCCCCTTTGACATTGATGGCAACACTCTGATGCAATACTGAAATCATATCACTCATGCTCCCCCTGGAACCATGCCTCTGTCCTCTGTATCTGCTAAATTTTCTTCTGTCCTCTGCATCTGATAAATCTTCTGCCCTTGAAACCATGCCTCTATCCTCTATATTTTATAAATCTCTCCCCCTTTGTCATCAATGGCAAAGGTATCTTTCCATCTGGGGCTTCTCCCCCTGAGTAAACTGTCCTCTTATGGTGCTTCCTTGTGTACATCTAAGACATATAAGATAAGAATTCAAAAAACATTCATTTTGGAGTAGAAATAACTCCAATTATTTGGTGAAGATATTCAAAGGATTCTCGTGGAAGTGGTTTTGTAAAGATGTCTGCCACTTGTTCTTTTGTGCCCACATACTCAACTCTGATGTTTGTTTCTGCAACCTGTTCCCGTAGAAAGTGATACTTGATGGGAATGTGCTTCATCTTGGAGTGCATCACCAAGTTTTTTGAGATACCGATGACACTTGTATTATCACAATATATTAGAATGGGCTCATCATACTCAACCTGTATATCTATCAAAGTTTGTTTCATCCAAAGAACCTGTGTACAACATGTTGTTGCTGCAATATACTCTGCCTCGGCTGTAGATAGAGATACTAATGATTGTTTCTTACTTATCCATGATACCAAACACTCACCTAAGTAGAACGCTGCTCTACTGGTGCTTTTTCAATCATCGATACAACATGCCCAATCTGCATCTGTGTAGGCAATAAGTGATAGATATTTTCCTTTTGGATACCATAATCTAAACTCTTATGTTCCTTTGAGATATCTGAAAATCCTCTTTACTGCTAATGCATGTGATTCTTTTGGTGCTGCTTGAAATCGTGCCACCTGTCCAACTATTTACATTACATCTGGTCTGGATGTTGTCACATATAGTAGGCTGTCAATCATTGACCTATATTGCCTCTAATATGTAGACTTTGAATCATCATCTTTTCTCAACTTACATCTAGTTTGCAATCTTCCATTATGAACCTCTTTAGCATTTCTCAAATATAATTGGTTTGAGAAATAAAAATTCCTTGGTTGCTTTGACGTATCTGAAGTCCCAAAAAGAATGATAGTTCTCCAAGTAACGACATTTCAAATTCATTCTGCATGTCTTTTGCAAATTGCTAGCTTAACCTGTCATTATCACTACCAAAAATAATATCATCAACATAAACTTCAATTAATAAAATATTACCTTGACTTACCTTGATGTAGAGGTTGTTGTCTGCACTTCCTTTTCTGAACCCTGTCTGCTGCAGATACTTATCTAGTCTAGAGTACCATGTTCTAAGATCCTGTTTTAGACCATAAAAGGTCTTCTTTAATTTACATACATAGTCTGTGTTCTCTGACAACTGAAATCCTTCTGGTTGTTCAATGTAGACTTCTTCTTCAAGTTCCCCATTCATAAAATATGATTTTACATCCATCTGATATACTTTAACATTTTTGGAGTATGCATAAGCTAAAAGTAAACAGATTGCTTCCATTTTGGCAACTGGGGCAAATGCCTCTTCAAAGTCGATTCCTTCAATCTGTGCATATCCTTTACATACCAATCTATATTTTTTCCATGTAACATGTCCATCTTCATTCAATTTATTCCTAAAAACCCATTTTTTGCCGATCACATTCTTATTCTTTGGTCTTGGTACCAATTCCCAAGTGTCATTTTTATCTATTTGATCCAATTGTTCATCCATGGCCTTATTCCAAAATTCATCCTTGTTGGCTTCTTCAAAACAATTTGGTTCAATTGTAGATAAGAGTGCTAGGTGTGTTTGTTCTGGTGAACGAATTTTGCTTCTAGTCTCAACTCTTGCATCTTTGTTTCCAATAATCTGATTTGAAGGATGATTCTTCTGTACTCGTTTGCTAGGTGTCTTTGGAGATACTTTTTGAAATTTCTCTTCTACTTATGTCGGATTCTCTTCATCTTCATCTTCCTCTTCTACTTATTTTTCATCTTCTTATTCGAAAGGTTGTTTCATTGATTTGTTTTCTTCTTCCTTTGATTATGGTCTGCATGTTTCATCAATTATTACGTTGATGTTTTCCACAACTTTGTTCAATCTTAGATTGTAACCCTTGTATGCTTTCTTTGTACTTGAGTAACCAACAAGTATTCCTTTGTCCACACAAGAGTCAAACTTTCTCATTCTACCATCTTCTATTTTGATGTAGCATTTTCTTCCCAAAACTATGAAGTGCTTCACATTTATCGGTCTTCCTTTCCATAGCTCGTAGGGAGTTTTATCAGTGTTGTTTCTAAGCATTACTTTGTTTTGAATGTGAACTACTATATGCACTGCCTGTGTCCAAAATATATCTGTCAATTTGGAATCCAATAACATTGTTCAAACCATTTATTGTACTGTCATGTTCTTTCTTTCAACAACTCCATTATGTTGAGGTGTCCTAGCAACGAAGAATTACCTTTTTATTCCATGACTGCTACAGTATTCTATAAATTCCTTTGAAGTGAACTCTCCTCCATTATCATATCTCAAACATTTTATTCTTGAATTCATCTCATTTTCAACCATTTCCTTGTAGATCTTGAAGTTTTCAAAAGCTTCTGACTTGTTCTTGAGAAAGAAAACTGTAGTCATTCTTGTATAATCATCAACTAATAACATGAAGTATTTTTCACCTTTTAAGCCCTTTGTTGTAGTTGGTCCAACTAGATCAGTGTGCACAATTTCCAGTGGTCTTGTTGTTGAATATTCCTTTGATTTGAACCTGGTCTTTGTTTTCTTTCCTTGTTGACAATGCTTGCATAAAGTGTTGGTTGGTTTCGTGATCTAGGGAATTTCTTTGGTTTCTTCTCTTTTGCTGACTTTGACAAGGTTATCAAAATGCATGTGACACATTCTTCTATGCCATAGCCAACTTTCATATTCCTTTCCTAGACAACACTTTTCATTTCCAATTTCACTTAACACATATATGTTGTTTGAAGTTCTTACAGCTGTACCAACCAATTTTCCTGAACCTTCTTTTCTTATCTCACACTTTTTTGAATTGAAAGTAAGTTTATGACCTTGGTCACACATTTGACTCACACTTAGAAGATTATGTTTCATATCTTCTAGCAGTAGAACATTATGTGCCTTTTCATTCTTGTTCCCAATTCAGATTGTGCTTTCTCCAATGATTTTGGATGAATTATCATTTCCAAAGGAGACTGCTCCATTTTTTTTCTTTTCGTAATGTAAGAAATTTGTCTTTATCACTTATCATGTGTTTTGAACATCCACTGTCAACATACCAACCGTGTTTCTTCTTCTTAGCTTGTAGAGCGACTATGCATTCTTCATTGTTATATTGATCTTGCTTTCTTAGCCATGTCGTTTTCTGATGTTCTTGTCCGTGACTGTTGTTATTTTGTTGAGGTTCTTTAGAAGGGACTGTCATTCTGCAATCCTTGGCCATGTGTCCAAAATTGTTACAATTGTAACATTCCACTTCAGTGCTCAAAGATTCAAACCCGTTGTAACTTCTTCTTTGTGTGTCACTAGGTCTCCTTGAATAATCCATTTGTGTATAACTCTCAAAGTTGTTACTGTTTCCGTTGTTATATCTACAATTCACGGCTTTATGTCCAAAATTATTACATTCATAATATAAACCAAAAAATATAGTTTGAAACCTGGGAGATGAAGATCTTCTGAAAGGAGGTGCTCTTATGAATCCTTCTTCTTCTTGAGGCCTATCAATATATTGTTGATTCTGAAATTTGAATTTTCTTGGTGGAGGAGTGTCCCTGTAATCTTCCTTGTATATATTCCTATCCTCTTTGATTGTGTTTGCATAGCTCTTTGGATTTGTTTCTTGATTTGTTGTTTTGGAGCTTGATCCCTTTTCTGTTTGATTGTATCCAAGTCCGAACTTGTCAAGATGAGATTTTTTACTGTTGATAATGTCATCCAAAACTTTTGAGCTATTCTACATATTTTTCTTTTGAATATCCTTTCTTAGTGTGACAACCTCTGCTTTCAAGTTTCCAATGATCTTGTCCTTTTCTTCTAATTGTTTTTTGAGTGCTTCAATTCTTTTATCTTCTTCTATTTGAACCTTCAGTTTTGTGATCATTTGTTCTAGTTCTCGAGTGTCATTTTTCTTGTCTAGTTTTGCTTGTAGTTTCTTATTTTTCTTCTTTTCTCTTCTGATAACTTCTATGGCACACATTAATTCTTCTCGATAGTCAACTTCTGCCTCTTCAATTTCTTCTTCGACTTCTTCATATTCTTCTTCGGCTTCTTCATATTCTTCTTCAAAGTCTCATTTGTCAGAGTCTTTTACTACCATGAATAGAACTCTTCCTATCTCATTGTCACTGACTTCATCTTCATTTGATGATGAAATGTCTTATTTGGTGTATAATCTTTTCTAGAAAACTTTCTTTGTAGTTCTTTTGCCTTTATATGTGTGTTTTCCTTTTGAGTAACCTTCATCATTTCTCTTTTTCTTATGAGGACATGTGTTAGCAAAATGAACAATACCATCACAATTAAAACAAATTAAAGGGAGCTTACCTCTATACCTACTGTTGGTTCCCTTGTTCAGTTTTTTGACGAAGTTGGTCAATTCTTCATCATCTTTCGAGGTGTCACTACTGCTGCTATATTCTTCTTGTTCCTTTTTCTATTGCTTTGATATTTTGGATTCCTTGAAGGCTTCTTCTTTTACATTTGGATTTTCCTGCTCAGTTCTCATTTCATACACTGTGAAGATTCCATGCAGTTCTTCCATTCTTATTGAGTCCAGATCTGATCTTTCTTCTAGTGCTGATATCTTAGGGTTGAATTTCATAGGAAGAGATCTTAGTGTCTTTTAAGAAATTACAGATTCTTCAATTTCTTCTCCCAATCCTATGATTGCATTCACTGTTTCATCTACTCATAAGAAGTAGGCTGCGATATCTTCATCTTCCTTCATTTTTAGTTGTTCGAATTGATCTCTATAAGTCTGAAGCTTTGCTGCTTTGACTTTTGTATCTTCTTCATAAATATTTTGAAGCTTGTCCCAAATATCTTTAGCGGATTTATAGTGTGCAACTTTGGTGAATATCGTATCATTGAGACCATTCAAAAGTGCATTTGTGGATTTGGAATTATTCTCACCGAGTTTTACTTCTTTGTCATTTTTTGGTGGAGTTGTTGGTGTTGTGTATCCATCTATAATTGATTGCCAAACTTGAAATCCATGTGCCTGTATATATGTCCTCATCCTTATGCTCCAAAAATCATAATTCTGTCCATCAAACTGTGGTATTCCATTTTTATATGAGTTGGTACTCTCCATGATCTACCTTTCAGTGGTTAAACTGATTTATGAAGGAACCTGCTCTGATACCAATTGTTGGATTACTGAGAGGGGGGGTGAATCAGTAATAGAGTAATTTAATCCCTTTTTACTATATAATCCAAGTGTTATATCAATGAATCATTATCATCCAATAATTGCAGAGTAAATAAGAAATGAATAAATGAACAAACATACACATACACAGTACACCAGTGTTTTACGTGGAAACCCAAATTGGGACAAAACCACATAATGCTTTTTCTTATATGTCTTGAAGAATTACATTCATTGGAAGCACCAACTTCCTTTGTTTTCCAGCTGAAACTGGAAGGAGACTCCAACCCTCTAGTTTCTTAGGCTACAACCTAAGGGAAGCTCCAACTCCCCAATTTTCTGGCTACAACCAGAAGGAAGATACAACCCCCTATGTTCTCCAGCTATAATCACCTGTCCTTGCCCCGTCCTGCCACCTTGAAGTAGAAGTAGAATGATGGAACCACTATCAACCTGTCACTGTGAGATATACTCCTCTAAAACTGTACCAATAAATATGAACTATGCATCAACCTGTAACCAACCTGTACCATAAACAAATGCATCAACCATGCACCAACCTGTACCAAATAACCTGTAATTAACCTGTACCATAAACAAGTGCATCCAACCATGTACCAAGTATGTACCAATCATGTGTCAACTACTTATCAACTATGACTCATCAATATGTACCAACATTATCAACTATACAGCTCATGTATGTGCCAACTCATCAACTACTTGTCTCAACCATGTACTCAACATGTACCTCAACCAAAAGACCTCGTCAATTTCATCATCCAAATATTATTTGTAGCTATGTAATAGACCTAATGTATATGATCACATTCCTACAAACCTTCCTTAACTTCAACAACAAGAGACTCACATTTTCATCAAACTTTTCTTTAATCTCACATGCCTAGTTTTGGATTAATCAACAACCCTAACTTGAAGTAATCATAACTTTGTACCTATAACGTATAAAGATATGAAATCGATACACAATGTTCTTCAGTGTGTTTTATGCAATTATTCTAAGTTTCACTACTTGGAACCTCTCATAAAATGTGTTGTAGCAAAAATGACATACCTTGCTGAATTATGGCTTATTCTAAAGAGCGACATTGTAGAGCGTGCCCCGCACGTAATATTTGTTCAATTGATCGAAAAATGTTAAAAAACATACTACAGACTGTACCCTAACCAACGCATTTGGTTTCACCGAATTTGGATCAGTTATGATGAAGTTATGACGTTTTTACCCGAAACACTTGTTTTTGACTAGTTTCAAGACTATCCACAAACCCTATTTTCCACAAAGTGTAACTACAAAAATACAATGACCCATAAGATGAATTTTTTACCACAGATACTTGGACATGTTTTCTCAATGGAATAGCAATTTCAGGATCTGAATCATTATAGAAAAAAAATTTACAGCGAAAATGGTGAGATGACCTGTAAATAACATACCTTAGAAAGCACCATCAAAAGAATTTATCGTTCCTTGCATTTCGGCCTTCTTTTATTTACCTTCCCTCAGAATTTTGGATTAGATATCCTTGGTTACCTTAGAAACCTATATATATTCGATATTCTCAAGTGTAATTAAAATGAGAGAGCCTTGCCTCTTATTTATACTCTCCAAGTAGCTTCCTTAAAAACATTTTCTAGGTCACTTGACCCCACTTTCCTTATTTTAGGGTTAGCCCACTTATAATTTCTCCATTAAATTTATTATTGAAATAATTTATTTTGTGTTCACTTTGAATTATAATACACTCATTACTTTACTTTATTATTTACCTTTTAAAATCTCTTAAACCACTTTGACTACTTTGACTTTTTGGGGCTTCTAGATGACATATGAGGGTCCTCCAACTTCGTAAGGCCATAACTCTCAAACCGTGAGGAGTTATGTGATGTTCCCCATACCACCATAAATGGAATGACATGTACTATACATATAAAATAGTAATATCTGAAAATATATCATAACTCATACCTCTGTCCATCAAACAAACTTGGGTCCATTACCCAAACCTGGGGTCTCTAACTTCTCATGGCCATAACTCTCTAACCGTGAGGAGTTATGTGATGTTCCACATACCACCGAAAATGGAATGAAAAACAATATCCATCTAGGATATTTTACCTGACAAATTCATTGTCCTTCATCTCATTATTCCACAATTAAGCATGGGTTCTCTTACTCCGCAAAGCGTCTTCCCGTGAGGGATTTCACCATAAGGGGACCACTTTGGAGTTCATCCATCTTTTCTTATTATCAACCATGACAAGACAATAATGATTCATCTTTACATCAAACAATCTTGGTTCCATTACCCAAACCTTTCTGTTGCAGGGCTTTCTTCAAGAGTTGACATCAATGACAACTAACCTTAATCAACAAATTTAGTGTTAATTATTATATTACTGCCCCACATATCAAACTTATAAAATAATCATATTACAATATAATTAATTAATTATCTTATAATATATATATATATATATATATATATATATATATATATATTAAAGGGACATAGGATCAGACCTATCGACGATATATTGTTTAACACATGCCTATATATTTTATATTGTAAATTTGAAAAGTTATCGGATCACACCCATTGGCCCCATAACATATTGTGTAATAGATGTTCCTTGAGTCATTAAGCTCTCGGTGCCACACATCCTGGTTATTATAATATAATAAATTTAATTAATCTCCGGTTTATTAACCCTACTTAGCATAAAATCACTAGCCCCCGGATATCTAGTTGGATGCTCCAACATACTCAAACTTCGTATGCTTGATAGCAAGGTGGAGTTTAATTAAAATTATGTAATTACAACTGAAAATAAAGGAAAAAAATATTGTTTTTTTCTCGTTTTTTAAAATTACATAAAATAATTATATATTGAGAGGAAATTGTCCACGGTTGTAAGATTTTTCTTCGTGGATTTGGTTACTTCAAATTATTATTTTTCCTTAGGATATATTATGGACTTCTTCGCTTCTCTGAGTTTGATTTTCTTCTCCTTGGTGTTATTTCATTTACACTTTAAATTATATACAATATTAAAATTTGTATATAAATAAGATTTTAATTTAAGAAAAAAAAATAAAATATATATATATATATATATATATATATATATATATATATATATTCCTCCATTCTTAAATTAAAATCGTATCTATACATTCTCCATCCACAAGAATAAAAGAGTAATTTTGCTCGTTTACTATGTTTTACCTCCCACCATAATTTAAGAGAGTTTTTGGTTAAGAAAATAAATATTCCTCACATTAAATTCTAAATTTCTACTACAATTTATACTCCACCACAAATTAAAGGATTCTTCAGTGAATTATAAGAATTTTAAACCATATGAATATAATTCTAGTTGTAAACCATATGAAAATGCCAAGTTTACCATATTTTCAAGACACAATTTAAAATACATATTTATAAATTCCAAAATAAATTTCATAAAATTTTGTATTCTTATTTCAATTAAGAAATTATAGATTTATTTCCCATTCTTTTCTTAATGTCTAATTTAATTTTTTCTCTTAAGAGAATTATTTTTTTCTTAATTTTCTCTATCTATGGTATTTAGTAGATTTTCCGAGGTCAATAGAGTGACCAAGGTCTTCTGACCTATTTGGTTTCTAGCAACAACCATATTTTCCATTTGCAAATTGTTTTATGAAGTCATTGTTGGTCTAGTATTCATGCTAACACTTAGTTCCTTATTATCTTACAGGTGAGCTGAGAGTGGTAAGCGAATTTTTTGGTGGAACATATTTATGGTAGCCAATCTATTATAGCATATTGATATCAATTTAATGAAAATACATTCAGGAGGTAAAGTTATCAACATAAGACTTTTCAACTGTAACACTCTCCTGAACAGACAAATTTCTCAAGCTATCATTTAACATGAGACTGAATTGACATAGGTCAGAACATATTGGCAATATTGATGAACTTAACATTTGTAGAAATTAAACACAAAAATACTTATTTGAAAAATAGAAAGAGTTGGTGACTATTGAAGGGTGTGTCACTTTCCACCCAACCATGGGCACAGTTGCACTTTTTGTTTCTATAGCTAGCGACCCCCTAGCCATGGTATGATTCCATGAAGGGAAATTATTTTACTCAAAAATTGACAAAATATGAAGGTTTCTCTCCTTCATCTACATGAAATTAGAAATCCAAGTCTTCAATTGACCAAGCATGGGGGACTGCTCTTTCCACAAGAGCTTCAACAACTTTCATACATCACACATCAGAGGCCTTTCACTGCCCAACAATCCCTTTACGCCCTCCCTTTTCAGTTTCTTTGTGATTGTTAAACCAATCTCTATAATTTTGTGGCCCTATTTATCATCCTAATTTGAAGACAATTTCCATTGGTTCATGTACCCAGGAAGTGGATTTCTCCACTTCTCTTTGTTTTGCTAATAACTAGAGGAGTTTCACTCTCCTATTCACTCATATTTCCTTCTGAGACCCAACTATGTGTGTCCTCCCTTTTCTGCTCACGATTTTAGTCTTTTCTTTCCTTCTACAACAAGATTTCATGGGTCAATCCCCTAGTTTGTGGGTTAGATCAGAAAATTTCAGATAGGTAATATGCCCATTCTCTCATTGATTTTTAAAGGAGGTCTCCCCAACCACCAACTTGACTGGTAAATAATTTTTTCTTGGGAAGAGGATAGTTCTAGGTTTGAATATTTTTAATTCAACTACTTCTTGAAAGATGTCATCTCAACCAATCACGGTTCCCCTCACAATTCCCTCTCATAGGATCGTAACCTGTATAGATAATACCCTTCAACAATTATGAAACATTTTCCTTTTTCTATTAATAAAATAAATATTTACATTACCTTCTTTAAAAAATATTGATCATTTCCCAAAATCCACACATAACAGATCTGTCCATAGTCTTTTAGCAATAATATAATTATATTTACAATATAGGGGAAACATGAGTATTACAATCCACTCCCTCTTAAAGGAACACCATCCTCGATGCTCATTGCATCTCAACAACACCAATCATGCCCCCATCTTTCAACTTCTTTAGCAATGTTTTCCTCTTCTTGGTATGGTCCTTTACCAGACTCTTGTCCTTTTTTACATGACTATAATAATTTCAAACAACAATTGTAATATGTTATAACATATTACATTGTAATATGTTATAACATATTAATCACAATTTCATGAAAAAATATTTTATTCTTGTTCATAATCCAATATGAAATTTACATATCAACACAATACTTATCTTTGCAATTCATGGGTCTACATCGATATGGATATCAAATTTACTTCGATCACTATTTTCCTTGAGATACTTACTATGTTCATGATCCAAATCATTAAATATTTTTTTTTATCGAAGTCTCCTCTTCCCTGTGGTCACTCACCTTCTAGGCTCAGGACCACACATCCCCTTTTTTGCTATACAGTCCCTCGGGCGACCCTTCTTTCCTTCCAATGATTTCTCACATAAGAAGAGTTCAGAGACTTCACCGAGTCTTATAGTTGAGGTGTCCCTCAAACTCTCCCTTCCGAGGCATCCCTCTGGCTCGTGTTAATACAACATAATATTCTCTATGGTGATAGTGGTATATCACATGGTTCTCATGTTAAACAATATCCTTTTTCCATGCTTTTCATCTTGACAACCATCATCTATCCTTCTAGAAATTTCCGTAATATCACCTATATCACATGCATACAATGAATTCGTGAGACACCATCATCAATTTTTAATAAAAAATTCTTTCAAATCCGTTACTCATAGATTTTTTCAAATTTCACATTTCGATTTTCAAATTTGTTCCATATAGAAATTAGATTCCACAAGTATGAGACTTTCTCCTCATATTAGTTTGGATCATCCATAACCAATAGACATTGGTCTTCCTTATGGTCTTATATTTTTGCCATATCCAAGATCCTTATTCCTGCAATTCCATCTTCACACAACCAAACAAATTGTTAGTCCTCTTGCACATTATCTTTTCATTGCACACTTGGAGTGACTTTCTAACAATTTCAAAATTGTGCATACTAAAATTTAAATCACTTTATCTATTGAACGATATAAAGAAGAATGAAATATTCTTCCTTGCACATGCATCATTTAAACATCCAATATTTTCCAAATGAAATAAAACATTAAATGAATTTAATCAATGTGTCAATGTCCATGGTCATATTCACACAGAATGCACCTTTGCAATTATCTTAGATTACCACATCTCATATTAGGAACTTTTACCTTGATTGTTGGAAATTAGCCAACCTCTTACCGCATGGCTTATTTATCAACATTTATCATTACAACATGAATATGCTCCCTGCCACAAATTGATCATGACCTCAAATCATCTTATCATGATATGAAATTAAAACTTCATATGAATTCATTAAAGCATTATTTCTTCACTAGTAACCAAGGTGCCAAAATTCATGACCACCCAATTCCTTTCTTTATTAGTGTTACAATGACGTAGAGTATTGTAAAGTCCTCCTTTCCATAATGGTAATTCCATTGTATTCCCTCTCACGAAAACATGTATTTATTCAATGCATTAATCAACATGTTTCTTATGACCATTTTTGTTCCCAATCATTCTCGATTGGTCATTCTGTTCATGAAACTTTGTTCATGAGTTTTATTGCAAGGATTTCAATCATCCTTTACTACTAGAGGTCCTTCCCTCTATCCTTCAATTCCTTCCTTTCTGAATCATAACCATCTTGGGTGTTGATGGAATACAACTATGAATCATAATTACATGCATATCATTAAAATAATAAAATATTTCAGAAGTGATTCTTACCCAATCCCTTTCAAACTATATTCCACATTGGCATGAACATGTTATACATGTTCTAGCTATAAATGTGTTGAACCTGCACAAAATAGATCTAGCTAGAAAATACTACACACATTTGCAGAGAGAAATTGAGAAAGAAGAAGCAAGATAGAAATTATGGAAGAATTTTCATTAACCGTTCCACACTCAAAGAGTGAATAATTTACAATATATATAGGATAAATGAGTAACTAATGAGCCATAGTGGTGGTCTAGATTGATATGGACACACACCAACAGTTACAAGAGTAAACTGCCACCTAGTCTAGTCTCTCAGGAAGTTACGAGAGTGAACTGCCACCTAGCTAAGTTAACTAGTCAACTAGTCTTCAGTTAACTGACTGAAGAAAGATTAGTGAGTTGGTGATGATCCCAATGTTGCATGGTGACAAAACCAATGAAACATATAAACTCAACTCAACTAGTCAAACTGAAGTGCCAACTAAAAGAGAATATTCTTCAGGTGGAATATTCTCCCCTAAAATATAGGAGACCGGAAAATGACTAATTATGACTAATAAACAAGAAATAACCTTAAGAAAAATAAATCCTAGGTGTGTGTGAAGTAACTCCAACACCCCCCCTGAACATCACTATGGTGAAAATAAAGAATGGGTCCTGTCTACGAGGCCATGTTAGGTACCCAAATACAAAAGATACAATGAACTAAACGAGGAAAGAAGGAAAAACTCATGGGAAGAAAACCCCCCCTCAAATTACAATGCATAAAATAAAAAATGAGAAGAAACAAAAAACAGTTGCTAAGCAATCATGTCCTTCACTCCAAGAAGACCTCACAAGTGTGCAAGTTTGTGCTCTTTGAAGATTTTGTTGAAGATGTAGATGTCTGCATGGATCTGACGAAATATATGCATCATGGATATTTCCACACATATCCACTTTATCTTCTTGTAATGAATAATATCCAAATAAATTTTGGATGAAATTTTGAAAACCGTACGGTCGTTTCCAGAAAAATGTTAAAATTTTGTTGATTTTAAAACAATCATAACTTCACTTTCCGGACTCCGTTTCGGACGATTTTTTTTTTGAAATTGGATATTTTCCCAAAAGGAATTCAAATATACAATGTTTTTCTGCAAAATTTTCTCATAAAATATCATAATGGCGTCTGATGTGCGCGGCTCCCTTTTTGTCTCTTGAAATGCATGCATGGTGCATGCAAAAGTGTCTGCATGTGACTCCTGAGATGCATGCCATATATATTCCACATGAATTTCAGAAAACAAATCTGAAATGGAGTAGACATCATCTTCAATTAATGGAATACAAATTTCTGCAAAAACTTTTGTAGAAGTCTCTTCATAATAAGAGGCTTGATCTTCTAATGGCTTCTCTTCTGGCTCTATCTGTTCGACCTCCTGCATGAAATATTCATAATATTATTTATTCCAAAATAGAACCTCCAATATGGTCCATAATTCATTTGGAGTTAATCCTTGTGATTCTTCATATACTTGATGGAAAAGTTCGGGAGAAACAGATATGTCGATACTTCCTATGGCCATATCTTGTCTATTGAGAAAGTCATTTTTTGCATTGACAGAATTAGGCTCTACTTCCATTGCAATGGTTATTTGGTATAGGCCTCTACTTCTGAGAAGAAGTATAATCTTTGGCTTCCATTCCAAATAGTTATGAGGCGTGAGAAGTATTTTCGGCGAATAATCCATCTTTTGTTGTCTTCAATCTTTTGTACCTGCAAAAAATTATTTGGTGTAGCTTTTTCTTAGTAGTCTGTCAGCTCTGATACCATGTAAATGTGTTGAACCTGCACAAAATAGATCTAGCTAGAAAATACTACACACATTTGCAGAGAGAAATTGAGAAAGGAGAAGCAAGATAGAAATAATGGAAGAATTCTCATTAACCATATTCCAGACTCAAAGAGTGAATAATTTAAAATATATCTAGGATAAATGAGTAACTAATGATCCATAGTGGTGGTCTATATTGATTTGGACACACACCAACAGTTACAAGAGTAAACTGCCACCTAGTCTAGTCTCTCAGGCAGTTACGAGAGTGAACTACCACCTAGCTGAGTTAACTAGTCAACTAGTCTTCAGTTAACTGACTGAAGAAAGAGTAGTGAGTTGGTGATGATCCCAATGTTGCATGGTGGAAAAACCAATGAAACATCTAAACTCAACTCAACTATTCAAACTAAAGTGTCAATTGAAAGAGAATATTCTCCAAGTGGAATATTCTCCCCTAAAATATAGGAGACTGGATAATGATTAATTATGACTAATAAACAAGGAATAACCTTAGGAAAAATAAATCCTAGGTGTGTGTGAAGTAACTCCAACACTAGCTTCCAACACGCTCTATGATATTACCTCATCAATGGTGCTTCATGGGATTTCCTAAGGTCCCTTCATCAATTCTTTCAACAACATCCTTCATGAATTTATCCTCTACCCGAGGTTCTCCATCATTGGAAGTTTTCCTTTCCCAAAAGCTCCAATATTTTCTACTCATAACATGCATCATCACATTTAAAATCATGTCATGCATCCTGTAAAAGTCAAAATACATGTATCATAGCATTTAATTCAGAAGATTTTTTTTTACATAGGTGCCAACATATCTATGTGTACATTATCACATTATCCTCAATGTGCTCACTAGTGCAATCATAAAATATTTCAGCTGGTTTTGATATCCTACAACCATCAACATTTTCATGTTGGAATCATCCACACATGACTAGTATCTCAGTTTCCTCATCTCCTAGTGTTATAGCTCAAAATGCCACTACTATGCATTTATGATATTGGATTATTCATTTACACATTCACCAACCACTTTTGTTGAGGTTCCTCTTAAAAAACATATTTCTATATGGTGTGCATGCCTTGCTACATATGAAACACACGTACATACACTTGATGCATGCTTGACATCCCATGTATACTCTAAAAAGTGGTAAAAAATAAAAGAAAATCATGCTCTTGGGTGGAGTTTACATGCAATGTCAGGTTGCATAACCATTTTACCTCTTGTAGCCCTTCTGAAAACCAATTAACCATCGTTTCTACATATAAAAGGGCCCTAGGGGGGTCATTTGGCTATTGGAAAGAAGAGGCAAGTGAACTCTGCCAAAATTTCTCCCTTTCATTCCAAGCCTTTTGCATCCTTCTCTGAATTTTCATCCTTAGTATTCCCAACCATTCATACTCCTTATACAATCCATCATTTTCCACCATATTGTCATGTTGATTGTGAGGATATCACATTGGAAATAATGCACTTGCAGTCAAAATAGAGGAACCTAGATGAGGTTTGTGGAGCAACGTCAACAACATTCAAGTTGTAACATACCATATTGTTATCAATAAAAGAGAATATTCTTGTCCCAAATCTATATGTCTTTATGTTTATATTTATAAATTGTTTTCATGAATATCTAAACCTATAGATGACCTTGGTAGCTATGCATATGATGTTGTATTTTTTTCTTTGAACTTGTTTCAGGATAGCTTTGGGAGGATGCCTGCAATCCATAAGCGAATAGTGATAGGAGGGGATTTACTACAAACAAAAGTCTGACTTAAGTTACATACTTTTATTCACTCTCCCCTCCCTTAGTTATCATTAGGTCTTGTTGGATTTGGGTAGAATATGAGTAATTATGTCTTTTAAGGTGTCATGGCTCTGCCTAACCATTAGATCCAGATTAGGGGGATTTCCCCCCATAGAAGAATTGGTGACTTCACTGGGGAATATCTCTAAGGTCTTGCTAAGAGATTATTTTTTGTTTGAATTCTTGTTGTTTTATGTGCTTTCTGAGTCCATACATGCACTGGTCTATACCTAGCATGCGTACATCTGCTCTCTGAATTCAATACAACCCGTGGACATATGCATGCTTCCCTATGCACAACACACGTGCCTGTTCTTTTGAATAGTTTTTTCAAAAAAGTTTCTTTTCTCCTATGAAACTTTTGGTTTCTCAAGACCTCCTAAATCCTAGAAACATCTGTTAACTATTGTTTTACAATTTTTTAAGTCTCATATTGCTTATGAAATTTTAAATAAATCCTCTTGTTTAATTTTCTTTGTCTCTTTCTGTCTTTTGTCAAGGTTCAAGTCCTAATTTCAAGCTTTATGTTCTCCTTTGGATTCTGGTGAATCCATTCTTTCTGGTAGTGCTTTACGACATGATTCAGTCTCTTGGTAATTCTCTGTCTCTCTTGATATGCTTTGAAAATAAAAAAAATATAGTTTCTTTGTTATTTTCATTTAACAAGCATATAAAATTTAAAAAAAAATGTAGTTTCTTAACTGCATTTGCATGTTATTTTGCATGTTTGTTTGGTTGTAATAGCTTAGGTTTTGTTTATAAAAGAAAAGAAGTTTTGACCCAAAGTTCCTTGATACTTTATTTTTGAAAAAGGCTTGAGTAGTTGCATTTCATTTAAAACGAAAAAGCATAATAGGATAGGTTGTGCATAGGATCTTGTTTTTTTTTTTTAATTTTGCATTTTAATAGTTAAAAGAGCCAAATATTCATTTGTAGGATGTAGCTTGATTTCATTTTCATTTAAAGAACAATGTTCTAAAAAGATCTATATTTCTCATATTTTTTGTCTCTAAACAACATCACGAGTTTCACTACTGCAGCCCTGAGTAATCAAGCCACTAAAATTAATTCCTAATGTTAAAATCAATTAGGATTTTTCATGTATAGGATACACCAACTAGACTAGGCTTTAGGACCTTGGATTAGGTGTGGAGAGAAAAATATCCAAGGCCACCAAATGAACTTAAGAGTTTGAGATAAGGAGTGTTGAAGTCCAGTGTCATAAAATTTATCCAAGAACCCCTTCTAATACAGGGGATAAACACGAGGTCGAGTCAGGAAAAGGCAGAGGAGATAACCAATCAAAAGATGGACCAAGCATAGTGGGGATCGTATTTGAGGGTCATTTTTGGGATTCTACTAACTGAATTTGATAATGGATCTTCATGGACCTCAAATCCATTCAGGATCCTCATTTGTCTTCCAGACCATTTTCTCCCAGTGCCCTTGAAATGCTTCAAACATAGATATCCTACTCATACGATCAACCCGACTGTCAACTGTACCCTCCTGGTGACTGACTGTGAGATGGAAACTTAGTTTCCTTTTATAGGTACTCACATGGGTGACTGCGGGGGGCATACCGTGGTACCTAGTACAAATGTCACACCATGCTTCACAGAGTATACTAGGAGGGTGTTTCCTTGTTCGAGTTACACATGCATAGGTAATTTGCTCTAGTGTTGGTTGGTGTAATTGATCTTCCTTCCATTCTATAGCTTGCTTGATTTATCTTTAGGGACTTTTTAGTCTATGATCTATTCTTCTCCCTAGATTTACCTTAGAGTGTTGGTTTATCATTTCACAAAGTGGATGATCAACAACTCTATCGGTCGAGCATGCTTTAGGACCTCCCACGGGTAACTGCGGAGTCACCCCCACCACCATTGAGGAAAATATTAGATCATGAAGGTTCTTTCGAAGTTACTGGGCCAAAAGAAATCGTGCCCGATCCTATTCGAAGAGGAGATACTTTTACACTGGAGGAAACTAGAATTTTAGACCTCAAAGATGAAGGCTTCAGGCCTTGTAAATCTATGATAACTTACCTCTCAAGTCTGCTTCTTGTTCAGATAGCCCCTCCTAAGGTGATTACTTCTAATTGTCGTCTCGTTAGGAAACTAGCTATGGAAGCAAATGATACTACTTCTATTGGGAGTCCTCATGCTCCCATCTTGGTCGCAAGTGGAGGGGGCACTGTGCCCCCTCGCCCACCTTCCCCTACAAGGAATCCCTCTCGTTAGACACCTACCACTTTTTGAAATGGCACACTCTCTACTACAATTTCAATTGTTGTTCATGCTTTAACCATACAGTATACATATGTCTTTCCTTTCACATATGGGATGTCGTGTTTTGACACAAGTTCAATTTTAACCTAATCCACTTTACATACTACTGGTCTAGGAGTAGGGATTTCTACTAATCCCTTGAAAGTATATCTTAGGGGTGTCTCAGCTCCATATAATGCAATCCCTTACAGTGGGGGTCATATTCTCCCTTTGTCCCCCTCACTTGGAGGTTCTTTTCAACAACCATTCGTACTCAACACCAGTTCTAGCTTGTTTAGTGGAGGGAGTCAAAGGTCTCAGTCCTACATGAATCTAGTTGGGTCCACGTCATTCTCTTTATTTGGTTCTTTCAAGAACAATGCCTTCTCCTCGTCGAAGTTTTTCGTTAGGGGGCAACCCCTTTCTCAATTAACCCAACACTATGCAAAGCTTTGTACCTTCAAAAGGAATGATGGCAGAAACCACTTTCATTCAAGTTTTGGGGCATGGTACTATACCTATGCAAGGGATCTCGATTAGGGGCAACCCGTCCCACATCCAATGGAACCTCGGGAATGGTTCAGTTCATATACAAGGGGGATCGGCTAGGGTAAACCTCAACCAAGGCTTTTGGAATACCATGCAGGGGTCGAACCCCACTCAAGGTATGTCATAAAACTATTAAAGTTTGTCGAAAATACAAAATAACATGTAGGTCCCTTACACTGGCCAAGGAAACCCTATTTTTTACCAAAACCCTGGTCAATAGGCAAACTTTTCCTAGCAACCCGGTGCCAACCAATATCTAGGTTGTTCTTTTCCTTTAACTATGCCACAACCCAGGTTACCATTTCTGGCAACCCTTCATTTTCTAGACTTGTCAAGGTTGTTAACAACCCTATTTTTCATGATCCACATTGGTCTCCTATGCCGACTAAGTTTCCCTCAGAGATTCCAAAATTTGAAGGAAATCCTAGCGAATATCTAGGTGATCATGTTGCAAATTTCCACATGTGGTGCTCCTCAAATTTATTGAATGATGATTCTATTAAGATGCGATTGTTTCAATGCACTCTCATAGGGGATGCCACAAAGTGTTATATTGAGCTTGATTGCTTGAAGTATTATTCTTACTTTAACGATTTGACGATGGTTTTTCGTGAACCATTTTCAACTACCGGTGAGATATGATGTCGACACTGAGTTGCTGCCAATTTCAAGAAAACTAAGGCTATCCATATCTCGAATCATATATGGGAATGAAGTCTCCAAAATATCTTGATTAAAGTAAAGGTACCTCCTATGTTTTTTCTCAAGTGATTCCTGAAGTCTTTGGTGCCTTATGTTTCTAAAGACGTCGCAACTTCCAGAGTGTTTTTTGAGGAAGAGGCTATAATGAGGGCTCAACAATTGGAATTGATCTACTCATAATCCAATATTATTTATGATATTCTTCCTGATACACCATGGTCAACCTTTGACTTGACCAAAATAAAGTATGGGCCTCATGGCGATGGTATTCTGGGCTCAACACAAAGCAAGTCCACAGATCAATTGTCCAACCAAATCCAACAATGTTTTCTACAATAGACTATGGCCAGCCAGACTCCTAATGTGGCTACCCCTACCACCCACACGTCAGAAGTACACACTATAGAAACGAAAAATCCCAAGGATAACCAGAAGTCCTAAGGGAAAATAAAGTGAAAGGGAAATAAGAGTAAGGGGCATAATAATAAAAAGGTTGCTAACAATGTTGGTGAGGGAAAAATAAGAAGAAGAAGGTTACGTTCTTGTGTAATCCTTGTACAGATGACCACTTGACTAATCAATTACTTCATATGGAGGAAGCCCATAATACTTTTGTGTAGGAACATCCTGATGTGTTAACTAACCCTTGAAGGTAGGATATTAATCGTTTAGATTGTCCTTCTCTCATCCCTACCCTTCATCGAGGGCATCCACAGTCCCAATAATTGATAACCCGCAAGAAGGTTTCCATATTTGATGGGAACTTTTGATTTTCCACCACATTCAAATGATGTTAAGTTCATTTCAATTGTCCCTGATCATCCTAAGGCTAATATTTTCCAAATATATTCATTTCAAATGGCTTATTTCAATGATTCGTGGACTTTACCTTCCCATTCGACTTTGATGGAATGGGTAGGGAATTGTGGAATGGATATGCCTCTATCCACAACTGAGCTCACATACAATATTATTCAAAAAACCTAGGCCAAGTCTAATCCAGCTCCCCCTCAAGGGTTAGATCCTGTTCTAGAGCCTATTTTGGTTGAATAGTCTCTTACTTCACACGATCCCTTGGACTTGGTCTTTCTTTCTGACAAGGCAACTTTAGAGGCAATGACGGGTATAGAAAGACCTTGGGGTTATCTTCATCATAGATCATAATTTTTATCCAAGCTTAAGAGAGTGGAAGAAGGAGAGTTCACTTCGACCATGAATGGATATGTCACTTTCCCTATCAACCCTTTGGAAATACACATAATATATGTGAAAGGAAAGATGGAAAATATATCCGAGACAATTCCAATTGACATATCCAAAAGCCCTGGCATAAATGAAAATGTCTTCATCGGAGCGGATTATTCCATGAATTGACCCTCATATTGTCGAACATGAGATTAGAACTTATCCCGATGCTAAGCCATTTTGGAAGAATCTTCGCCCGGTCAACCCTCGGAAGGCAATGACCATTAAATATGAGGTAGAGAAATTGATTAAGTCTAGTTTCATATACCCAATTCAATTAATAGAATGGGTGTCAAACATTGTTCTTGTCAATAAAAATAAAGGTACAGTTCGAGTGTGTATGGATTTCCGCAATTTGAACAAGGCATGCTCAAAAGATAACTTTGCTACCCCATTCATGGATTAAATTATCGATGAATGTGCAAGCTTTGAATTTTTTTATTTTATGGATGGCTTCTTAGGGTATAATCAAATTCCGATCAAGCCCGAGGATCAACATAAGACTACCTTTATATGTCCTTGGGGTACCTTTGCATATAAGAAAATTCCTTTTGGCTTAAACAATGTTGGAGCTACATTTCAGTGGTCCATGTCGTCCACTTTTCATGAGCTAAACCATATCGCCAAAGCACACCTTGATGATATTGTGTCACGTTCTCATAAGATATCTAATTATCTTTCTCACCTTCGTCTTATTTTTTGAGAGGTGTCTCTACTACCAAATTCATTTGAATCCAAACAAGTGTAGTTTTTTTGTTACATTGAGACATTTATTTGGTTTTATCATGTCCACCAAAGGGATCATGGTCAATCCTATTAAGGTTGAAGCAATAGTTCAATCCCCCCCCCCGAGCACAATTCCACAGCTTCAAAGTCTCCAAGGGAAATATAACTTATTATGTTCATTTATTGCTAACTATGTCGATATCACTAAGGGGTTCATGCATATTTTAAATAAAGGGGTCCCATTATTTTTGGATGAAGCGACTCACTACTCGTTTGAAGCATTGAAAAATTCCCTGATGTCTGCCCCTTTGCTCAACCCTCCTGATTATGGAAAATATTTCTTGTTATACTTATCTATAGAAAAATACACCATCTGTATGGTCTTGGTTCAGGAGGATGGCATGCTTTAGGAACATGTCATATATTACCTCAAACGAGTCTTAGTCAGAACATAACTCAACTATACCCACATTGAGAAATTGGCTTTCATAGTTGTCCAAGTTATCCAAATGTTTTGTCATTATATTCTACTTTGTAAGACCATCATCATGGGCATCATTAAACCTTTTTAGTACGCGTTGAAACGACGAGTCATCGGTGGGAAGATTAGTTGATGGATCGTTATTTTTCAAGAATTTGTTTTGGACTTTGTTTCAATAAAGTCCAAGAAATATTTGGTCTTTTTGGAATTAATTTTAAAACTTCCAATTGAGAGTGGAAAATATTTTCTTGAATATTCATTGATCAATGAGGATCTCTTCCTTATCGTATCTTTTGACCCTTGCTATGGAGATATACTTTTGTATATTTAGAATCTAAAGTTTCCTACCTTTGCTTCTCATGATGAGTGTCAAAAGATACGCCATCAAGTATGAAATTATCTTATCATTGATGGAACTTTGTATTGTCGAGGAGTTGATTGCATTCTTCGTCGTTGTCTGACTCATGAGGAAGCAAATATTGTGCTAAATGATTTCCACATTGGAGCATGTGGTGGTCACTTGTTTGGGTTGGCTACATCCCAGAAAATCCTTCGTGATGGGTACTTATGTCCATCATTAATAAAATATTGTATAGAGGTGGTTAAGAAGTGTCACCTGTGTCATATCCTCTCTTGGAAGATGGGGGAACACACTGCTCCTATGTTTATGGTTATTTTTGTTGGCCCCTTAACGAATTGGGGAATTGATTTCACTACATGCCACCCAATTTCTCCTAGGTGGAATCGTTATATCATTATGGGAGTAGGCTAATTCACCAAGTGGGTCGAATCCATGCCAACATTTAGCAATGAAGGAGAAATGATGACACTCTTCGTTTTCAACCAAATCGTTGCTAGGGTCAGTATACCATAAGATATTTTCATAGACCATGGCAGTTAGTTTCAAAATAAGATGATGACTTAGTTAAATTCAAATCTAGGGTTCAAACAAGAACATTCGTCACCCTATTATCCATAAGCAAATAGTCAGGTGGAGGCTGTCAATAAATCTCTTAAGACCATTCTCCAATGGACAATCAATTCGGCCAAGTCGAATTGGAATTTGTTGTTATATTCAACACTTTGGGCATATAAAACTTCTATCAAGATTTCTACAGGATTCTCTCATTTCCAACTTGTTTACATGATGGAGACAATCTTGCCTATAGAGTGTCATATTCCTTCTCTCAAGTTGGCAGTGGAACTACTGCCCAACACAACTACGCTTGAAGAGAGTCTTTTCTATCTTGAGAAGCTCGATGAATAACGTCAGGGTGCAGACTTGGCTAACATGCTCATAAACGTCACATCAAGTGTGAGTACAATCAATCGGTTCGCCCTAGAGTTTTCTTCGAAGGTGATATTTTCTTGGTCTATGATCAAGATAAAGATCCCTTGGGGGAAGTTAGGTTTAAAACCATGTGGCTCGGACCATTTATCATAAAGAAAGTTTTGGGAAACGACACTTATGAATTGTTTGTCTTTGAAGGAAATATTTTTCTTGGGCCCAAAAATTGGCTTTATCTAAATAAGTATTATGCTTAGGTTGGTCACCTGAGTGTGACTTCTTGTAAATAGTGTATATATTTATACATATATTTTAAATATATTTTTGTCTTGTGGATGTGAAGTTTATTGTCTTTCTGCATTATGGTATAAGTCAAGAGAATTCGAGGTTTACGTTGGGTTCATAGACAGTGCTAGCAAACACACTCATAGCACTAGTAAAAAATGAGAGATAAGTGACCAAAAAAATGACCAAAATCCACATATAAATGACCACTTTTGATTTGTCGATCACTGGTGGCTAATTTCTGGTCTCTTATCACACAACCAAAAATGTGGTCATATTTAATTTTGTCATTTATATCTTGTTTTGTGGTCATTAATTTGGTCATATATTTGGTCATTAATTGTTACAATTAATGACCAAACATATGACCAAATTTATGACCAAATTAATGACCAGATATATGACCAAATTAATGACCACAAGACAAGCTATAAATGACGAAACTAAATATGACCACATTTTTTGTCGTGTGATAAGAGATTGCAAATTAGCCACCAAAACTTCCATTTGGTCATTTATATGCAAATTTTGGTCGGTTTTTTGGTCACTTATCTCTCACTAGTTGTTCGGAGCATAAACAAGGACCAACCTACTGAGGAATTTCAAAACTTTTATACAATATTTCATTCTTCTACTCAAGTTTCAAACTAAATTTGTATTTGACTCTTATTGCAATTTGCATCATATTGGTGGAAGATGTTTGGCAACAAATGCTCTAAATTAGAAATGTTTGCAATTCAAATATTGAGCCAAAAACCTAAGGCTTTTTTGGGTGTGAGTGCAACTTGAGAGTATTTGAGCACATCCAAGTAAGGAAAATAAACCATTTGGGACACCAGTTGGATGGACTTGGAGCCACTTACAACACAAGATATTCTGAGAACTAGTGTTACATGTGGAGAATTCAATTGAGACACTCATGATACCAATGTAAAGGGAAATGAGGATACCAATCGAGGGGATACTATTCTCAATATGTAATGATTTGTTTGTATTTATAGTATGTATCATGATCTTTATGGGGCCCTAAAAGCCATTTAGAGCTTTGATGTTTATTGCACCAAGAGATGTGAGGTGCAGTTTACAACCCTGTATTGAAGATATTTTAACATCCATTTCATGTCCATAACACTGACATTGACATATGTCCACCCAATATAAAATATTATACAAAAGTAAAAATATTAATGTGGGATAAACAATACTCGTTCACAAATTTTTCTATACATAAGAAAAGCACTATAAAAACTAAAACATATTAACAATTGGAAGAAGAGGAATCTAAGGAAATTTCGTTTGGCACCAATCCTAATTGTTTTATTAACAACCCAATCAAGTGTCAGCTACATGATACTTGACATTAATACATATATATAGTGAGAGAGAGCACCAGAGTAGATCCATCTAAATTAGGGATCTTTTAAGCACCAAGAAATTTGCATCTCAATTTTTTTGTTGTATCCCTCTTAGTGTTTAATAAATCCAGAGTTAAGATGGATTTTCACTGGTGTATTTTCATTCAAAACTTCAATTATATGTATTGCAGATCCTATGTCTTGATGGATTTTTTCTATATTCAACCTTAAATGATATATACATGGACACACATTCAATATTTTTTTTCTAATGATTTGGATTTGGATTTACATTGATGTACATGTACATGATATATCTTTTAATTCAAATTTAAATATTTTGTGTATTTTTAGTGACCACTTTTGCAATGTGGTTTTCCAATCTGGTTCATGAATTTAAATTGAAAATAATGTAGTTAATGTTAGTTGCATATGTACTATAACACCAGCCGGGGTGGGGAATCGACTATTGGGAAAAAAAATCAAGTTGGCAGTTGTTGCAAGAAAAAGCTTTTCCACCCAGGTTATACGGTTTGGAGAGACAATAATACAGTTAGTTATAAGGTGTGTCTGCATATGAAATTCATAACTCACTATCACATAATGCAAGGTAATGACAGTAAATGTATTCATCGCCATGTTCATACGTATTACATGGTGGTGATTGTTAGCACTGATGTTTACATCATCGAAATTTTATTTAAAATAGCATATGTCGCAAGAGCGCTATGGGAATCATGCACTTTTGTAATGTTATGAAACTTTTGTAGTGCTAGTGAAATAAATCATTTAGTAGCACTCATTTTGTAGCTCCCGCGAGAATTTAACTGATGGAGATATACTTGAAACCTTATCTACATCGCCCCACCTGCCAACATTTGCATACATGTTTGAAAGTAACACATATGGCCTAGATGTGGATCCATCTCAAAAATGTGCTCTGTAGAACAATTTCCTAGCTTGACACTACCATGAATTCTGCATACACCCAACATTTCTCCCCACATGATGGAATCCGGTTTAAATGGCATGTTGTTGATAAAGTGCTTTGCTTCCTCTAGGTACGTTGCATAGTTTCATGCAGAAATAAAACCAATTTGGTAATATCCAATGTACATGACCTTGTACAGGAGGAATTATTTCCATGTATGGATCAGTAACAGATATTTAATCGTGAATAATTTCTTTAATAGAAGTAACAAATGTTTTTGACATGGCACCCAAGTACCTATTTGATTGAGACTGGATCCCCAAAGTTTCTTTCACCAGTTCTTCTCATTCTAAGAGCAACCTCCGATCAACAACGAACTGAGAGCAAAGTTTCTTCTCAGCAGAGAGTTGAACCAGTTGGGATACCATGCTAGTATATTTTACTTCAATTATTTTCTGCAATTGTTCATCTAATTTATCTAATTCATCAAACATAGGACCCACTGTCTCTGAATAAGAAGGCCCAATTGTACTGGCATATTTATTCATATGACTTGAATCACCCCTATATATTGGATTCCTTGTGCACGTATCCACACTTGTGATATTAGCCACAGTTTATTTAAGCTCCAATTGTCAGTAAATATGGAGCAATTGCATTATCTGCTCTCCCTCGTAACATTTTCTTTCTTGGAGATATTTCATTATCCTGTAAGGAATCGCTGCTGAAACTAGATTGATACTGATCAAAATCATGATCCCCATAAGTTAATTTTGACATCTTTCCTAAAGGCTTCATGGGAAACTCAGCAGCAACCCCCAAGTAAGAATTTGTTTCTTCAACTTTGTTTAGTACAAATGGCGCCTTCTCTGCACTGTAGGTTATGGTTTCTTGCGGAGCTAAACTTGAACTCATCATTGATGTAGGGAAAGAAATGTGACTGGAAAAATATTTCTCAGCCTCCAAATCAGTAATTTCAGGTTCATTGAGGGATTCTTCCGGGGTTCCCTCCTCATTAAATAGAGGACCCACTGAATTTGAATACAAAGGATCACCCCCACGAGTAAATTCAATTGCAATCCTTGAATCTGCCACTAATACAGACATACTCATGAATGTATCCTTACCTAAGATATCACTCATAGGTTCTAAAGTGCCAGCTTTATGCAAGGATGGAATTGCCATATGACTCACTTTCTGACTTGATGTCTATTTTATTGTGAATATTTTGCATGTCTTTAAGGACTCACTAATCAAACTGGATGGACAGACTACAGAACCGTGTTTTGGTAATGGAAAATGTAAGATCTCTCCTAAATCCTTTCTAACCAGCTCAGTAGTATCCCCTGAGGAAACATTTATATCATCAACTTTAGCTACTATATATGAAGCCTTTCGTGCATTGTAGCTTAGGTTTTTGAGTGTCTTCTGTGGTGATAAACTTGAAGTATCCATTGAGGTAGGTGATGAAATGTGATCAGACAAATATTTCTCTGCCTTACCATTAAAATGACCAAGTTCACTGAGGCATACCTCTCGGACTCCCTCCCCCTTTAGATTCGGCATGTGCCCTGGGGATCAGATGTAGGGGTAGCAGTTGATTGTGCATGTTGTTTAAACTACTGTTTTTTCAATTACTCAGCTCAGATTTAGTTAGCTTTCTCATAATTTTGTTTGCTAAAAGACCTACTGACTTTACACATTCACTATTCTGCTTTTCCCGAAAAGAATTATTTTGTTCCAAACCATAGGTAGAAACAAAAGAACTTGAAATAATCTTTTCATCAGGAATGATTGTTTTTGGGGTAGGCATGTTCATTGGAAAATTCTTAACTGCAGCATCAATTTTTTTTTTGTAGCTGAAAATTCAGTCACTGGAGTAGTGGCTTGTAAACCAGAAATGTCTCTGCAGCCAGCCACGGAAACAAATAAAGGAGTTGAACCATAAATTCGGTCAGTGGTATATGATCTTAAACAAGAAGATTTCATTCGCTGAACCTCCACTGGACTAAGGCTATTTTCTTCATCCTTAGCAAAAGGTTTTGATAAATTCAATGTTACACCAGACTACATTATAGTTGAAATTTTTTGACATGACGATGTATGTACAGGATCAGACCTCACAAAAGAGGAAAATAATGATGATACACCCGCCACTAAAACTGGCGTATTTGGTCATTGATGTAAATTAGTTGAATGTCCATGTGATAGTGTTGATATTGTTGAGTTGGAATTCAGTTTGTGAGGACTGTTGAAAGTCACAGGCAGACCTGATTATGGAGGTTTATAAGTTGAAGATCTTCCTGACAAATTATTAGTGACATAAGTTAGTTTAACAGTCCCAATATCTATGTGTGAATCGGACTAAATTTCAACTCTTCATGAGTCTCTCAATGAGTGATCTTCACAGTCGTGCTAACATGTTGAGGAATATATTAATTAGATGGTTGTGACATATATGTTGGAATATGTGTTCCCATTGAAACACAAAAAGGAATAGGAGAAAATTTTTGTGATTGTATACGAGAGATCATATAATTCACTTGTTGAGGCATAACATGTGAAGGAGCCATGCATATAGGCTATGGAAAAGTTAACCCTTCTAATTGGTGCACCATCCCTTGCTGCAATTGAAAGGCATCTGGTTGTAGACTCTGCATACCAAATACTTGTTGTTGGACTTGACCTTGCACTGCACGTGCCATCCAATATGGAGTTCCCTTCACTGACTTGGCCCCTGTAATAATGACCTATGCAATAAACAAATATTGACAAACTATGTAGCCATTTCATTTACACTAGCTTTTTAGGAGTTTATTCCATTCCTCTTAGATTTAAAACAAAATGTTGCAGTGAATATCATATTTATAAATAGTCCAAGCTCATCAAATCCCATACCTAAACAGACATTCCATTTTGTCATGCGTTGACCTTATAGAAGATCCAACAAGACTTTCTAGGGAATCCAAATAGATCTGTAAAAGAATCTGTTGCACATGATTCTACTATCTAGTATGCACTCTTAATAAAAAAATATTGTACATTAAGCATTAAGTGTTCTCAACAACTTTCTTGGATGCACCAAAGTCTGCTAACTTGATGCACCCTTTCTTATCGACAAGAATGTTTTCACCCTTAATGTCACGATGCTTGATGTCATTATTATGAATATATTCCATAATTTGCCAGAGTTGTTTTGTGGACCATCTCCGTAAAGGAGCCAAATTTTCCAAGAAGAAAAGCAATAGACCCTCCAGGAACAAACTCGTGCTTTTTTCCACGAGAAATTAACTCGATTTATATTAGAGATATAAATCATTTACATCACTGTCCAGACTGGCACTAGCAGCCATTACATTTTGTCCCGAAAACCCAGCCGAAATTGAACTCAAGACCTCCTCCCAACATGGAGAAAGGTCTTTACCAACCGCGCTGTCTCACGGGACATCTGTAGTTGTGCTTTAGATAACGCTGCCAGGACATCCCATTAATTCAAATAAATCCACATAATATACATAGAGTAGTATTAGTTTTCGACACAAATTCAACCTATCTTTAAGAACATTCCAAATTGTGCATTCTCGCAAGGGAGCGTGAATGAATGGGGAATGGTGCGTGCGAAAAGATTGTGCACTATCCGTATTTTGAGTACTTCTTTAGAAATCATTTTATAAAGGAACAAACATCCCTAGAAAATTCCCACTCTTAACCTTAATAGATTTCCTCCCGTAAACTCAAAACGAGAAGCCAACTGCACTAGTCTTGGGTGAAACAGTTCAAACCGTCTTTTTCTCTCTCTGTATTTATCAAATAAAATGGCAATTGTAAATTTGCAATAGGGTTTTGTACCACTATATTTGGATGTGATAGATTGGGAAGAAGCTTGAACTCTTCTTCCATCTCTTGAATTTGGGCCTGGGTTTTATCTTTGGATGCACTATTGCCAACAATAAAAACCTACGTTACCTTAACCATTAAACCCTCGAATCTAGATGAAAATTCTGACGTTAATCATATAAACCCTCTAGTTGTTTACACATGTGAACACGACCATTTTCTCCACACCCAAGGAGTTCGCCCTTCCTCCACCTAATCGCTTCAGGGCATCTTCTTATCTTAGGCGTTTTACATTCACACTACATATGGGGTTTTGTTGGTTTTTCATTATCTACTCTTTTCTCTTGGTTTTGAGGATTCCTTGTGGGATATTCTAATTGATCATCATAGATTGACCCTTGTTCATAAGTAAGAAGCTTCCCAAAAAAGTTTTTCATTATTTACTCTTTTCTCTTGGTCTTGAGGATTCCTTGTGGGATATTCTAATTGATCATCAGAGATTGACCCTTGTTCATAACTAAGAAACTTTCCAAAAAAAGTCCTGTAAAAATATCGATTTCTCTGGTACAACAAAAGGTAATCCAACATACAGAGTGTACTGTGTAGTTTCACCTAAGATAGCTTTATGGGTGGCTGCAATACTCAGGTGTTTGCAACTTGAGATGGAACAATATCTGTGGTTGTGCGTCGTAAACTTCATTCATTCAATCATGTATCTAGCTACAACACTCATTTGATGCATGCATGTGGAATACCGGATCTACTTTGTTGCTTCATTTATCTAACATTTCTCAATTAATTCAGACACCAAGATGCATTCATTCATTTACATAACACAATATTTACCGTGGTTCACCCCTTCCAGGGCTATGTCCATAAAGATTTGGCTCTTGAGCTTTATTATAGGTTAGAAATATATCACGCCGCGCGTGGTTACAATCTTAGCTCTTCCTCTCTTCCACAGGCTCCTCGATCCCTGTGAGGCTGACTAGATCACACCAGGCTCCTTAGTGCTAGATCAGATGCATCTAATTACAAATTGCCCACAGATAAAAAAGGAAAGAACCCCAAACAGTTTATATTTCAGTAATTAAAACAGAGTACATCCATTACAAAAACAGAGTATCAGCAGCAGCTTTAGAAAACAAAGTATGCAGCATTCATTCATTACAGAAAAAACAGAGCACTCAACAGCTGCGTGCATTTACAAAACAGAGTATTTTTCTAGAGACGGGGGAAGCTTCATGAATACACTAACTGGCAGAAGAATCGAGATACATAGAAGACTGTAGAAGAAGGAGGGAAGAATTAAATGCAGGAGCTGTGAGAGTTGTTGAGAAATTTATGGCAGGGGAGATTAATAAGTCTGGAGATCCACGTCACCAACACTCCCCCTTAATCTTCACTGCCATGTATGTCTGCAATACCAATCTCCTCCCGGAGATGCTCAAAAACATTCTTTGCAAGCGGCTTTGTGAAAATGTCTGCTAGTTGTTCTTTGGACCTGCAAAACTCAAGATATATGTCACCATTGTTTACCAATTCTTGAATGAAATGGTATCGTGTATCAATATGCTTGCTCCGTTTATGAAAGACATGATTTTAGATAAAGCGATTGCAGAATTATTATCAATATAAATTTTTGTAGGTTCTTCTTGTGGATGCCTCAAATCTGAAAGTACTCTCCTCATCCATACTGCTTGGCAAGCTGCTGATGTGGCTGCAACATATTCTGCTTCAGCT
>ML807292.1:67807-83304 GCA_009831015.1 Picea engelmannii
AAGAGTGATCCCATTAATTCATCTACTGATAGCTGAGTGAGATCTTTGGATTCCTCAATGGCTATTACAACTGGATCAAACTTTGTAGGTAAGCTTCTGAGTATTTTCTCTACAACCTTTTGATCTTCAACGGTTTCTCCATACGATCTAAGCAGATTTATTATTGCCATTGCATGAGTGAAGAATGAATCTATTGAATTTGTATCCTTCATTTGTAAGTTTTCAAAATCCCTTCTAAGAATTTCTAATTTTGCTGTTTTTACCTTGCTTGTGCCTTGGTATGTTGTTTGCAAACTTTCCCATGCCTGTTTTGATCTTGTAGCAGCAGCTACTTTAGGAAAAATTGATTCCTCCATTGCCTACTGAATAAAAAACAATGCTTTGGAATCCTTCTTCTTATTTTCCTTCAACAAATCCTTCTCAGCTTGTGAAAGAGCCTGATAAGCTTGCTGGTCTGCTGGTTCAGGAAACCCATTTTCAACCAAATCCCAAACATCCTGGGAACAAAACAGGGTTTTCATTCTTATACTCTAGTAGTCATAATTTTTGCCATTAAAAATTGGAATGTGGGGTTGTAAAATGCTTCCAGTTGCACCTGCCATGATTTTTAAATAAAATTTGGCTGGTTTTACTGTTCTTCCTCTATTTCCTTTTCCAATCTCTGTCTTCTGCAGTCAGCAAGCAATGCAAAAACAATGGGCTCTTTCTTAGGAATTGCTTGTGCATAGGCGTTGCCCGGACTACCGTCCAACAGCTGTTGTGTCAAGATATCTGCTTCGCTGTGTCTTTCATCCAGGAAGTCATAAGTTCCTAAGAAAGACACTCGACGTTTCCAGTCTGCGTGCCAAATAGTATGGTAACCTTCTTCTGCTGATTCGCTCGTTCGAGGCTACCAGTCTTCGGCTATTCAAATTTAGCCTTCGATTCCACACTTTCACTCTTGGCTCGAGGCCGACGAGATAATAAAAATTCGACAGCTATACACAACAGCACAGTAAATCCGACGAAAAAAATAGACGCGTGAGAGGTCGAGAGATCGAATCCTTGGGGAATGAACGCATGGAAGCCGTGTCTGCTCTTGCCGTAGTGTCCAGCATATCCAGAACCTCAGCATCCGGATTGAGTTCGTAGTGCTCTGATACCACTTTGCTGGATCAGATGCATCTAATTACAAATTGCCCACAGATAAAAAAGGAAAGAACCCCAAACAGTTTATATTTCAGCAATTAAAACAGAGTACATCCATTACAAAAACAGAGTATCAGCAGCAACTTCAGAAAACAAAGTATGCAGCATTCATTCATTATAGAAAAACAGAGCACTCAGCAGCTGCGTGCATTTACAAAACAGAGTATTTTTCTAGAGACGGGGGGAAGCTTCACGAATACACTAGCTGGCAGAAGAATCGAGATACATAGAAGACGATAGAAGAAGGAGGGAAGAATTAAATGCGGGAGCTGTGAGAGTTGTTGAGAAATTTATGGCAGGGGAGATTAATAAGTCTGGAGATCCACGTCACCAACACTTAGCCTACGATCTAACACTCGGGATCGAATCACTCACTCCTCCTCTAGCTCACCAGCTTAATGACTCATACAATTATTACAATTCTCTTCCTCTATGTCTCCTTTGCTCACTGTGTCCCCTTACATTTCCTAAGAACTACTTATTTATATCCTTTGCTCACCAGCCATTACAATGCATTACAAAAACCCTAACCCTAGCTTCGTTAAGTCTTCCTTGCATGCGCGCTTCACCTGCTTCTCTTACACGTGCTGTTTTTCCTTCCAACTGTATTCTGCATGCTTTTCTTCCACAAATAACCTTTTTCCCTAGCTAGGCCTGCATCCAACAGGTTTGAATCCCATGAAATCCAGAGATCGCATTTGCAACACCTCCTTCTTCTGGAATTTCCACACAAATATCAAAAGAGAAGAGCATAATGCAGTGCTGGAATGTTGTGTTGTGATCATTTTATCGAACAATTGATGCGCATTGTTAATCTGGCCACTGCGAATGTACCATGTGATCATGGCGTTTCATGAAATTGCATTTCATTCCGGCATTTTATCAGACATTTGACATAGAGTCTCAACATATTTTAATACTTTATTACATATGCACCGAGAGCAAACCTTTTATTATAAACGCTTGATGCTTGGATTAACGAATGATCGAAGTGTTTCTAGAAGCTGAAAAGGATATGTTGATGTAGAACCAACTGTAAGAGCTTCTTTGATCCTTATTTGACAAAATGAGTACAATTTGTTGATGGCACTTGAGGCTTGGAATTTCTTTTAAAATTGGAGCTTGACTCGTGGATGATCTATACTTTAACTTATGATTTCTCTTCCACAGACTCTCCTCGACACTTGTTTGGCACTTTCACATTTGGATGCGTGTTGCAGTTTCAACAATGAGACTATTGGAGGGTGCTCGTAAGGAAAAATATTTGGCCCTTTTCCTATATCTTGTCTTGAAAATGTTGGATCCCCTCGAGAAAAATTCATTTAAATATGCAGATCTGGCATTTCACGCCATCCATAGCACCGAGAACCCTCAAATTTAGACGCAACAATTTTATTGAATATAGTTTATTCCGTTGGGCGTCGACAATGGTTTGGATTCATACCGCTTGAGCCAAAAAAAAATGTACCAGGAGTTGACACTTAGCATCAACCCAAAACCATGGTTTTGATTTCTCTCAGGCTTATACCTGTTAACCCTCGAGTAGGCAAAGGTAGCGAAATGCATCTCTAACCGTCGATGAGCTCGGACACTTGAACACTGGATGGATTGACACTTGGCAAAAAAATATGCACACTGTTTTGTTTTGTGGTTATGGGATTTATCCCACATCATTCAGGTAGAGGAGTTTCATGGTTTTTATATATAACATAGGTTTAAAACAACTTGACACGTTGTGCTAACTATGCCCCTCATGGGCTCCGATGACTTCGCGCTTGACTGGGGCGTTGATTTGGTGTTGCTGGATTTGGTATGTTTGGTGAACTTAGGTGATCATTGACTTGGCTTGGTTGGAAGACTTGGAGATTGGTCCTTCGTGCCAATTAAATTTTATAAAACAAAATTTAAATCCTGTTATAGGCTTGAGAGCATTAATAACTTTAAAGACAATTTTTGCCCAAAATTGTTTATTTTTGTTGTTGATAATAATGGCGCCAACAACTAGCTTCATGGGGAGAATTTAGAATTTGTTCTATTGTAAGAACAATTGAAACTACAGGTGCTACGCAATGAGCTAGTTTGTTGGCGCTGCAAAAGTGCCATAGCGTTACAAAATGAGCAAATAAGCTCATAAATTAGCACGAAAATTATAGGGTGCAAACACAATACATGAATAATACAATAGACGAAGAGATACGACATTCTAGTTTCCAACAATAATTGAATCATTTTCATGCATTGATTGAACTTCCTATACCTGGTGATGGAGAATATTAGTGATTAAATGGTTGCAATATGTTGTTGCAGTTTTCGCTGAAAATCCTTGCAAAATATATCTGTAAAAAGTAGAGATTATTGGTACCTTAGGGAATGTTTATGGTTTAGGCATTGAAATACTCAATGGTTTGGCACCTTCAATATCTCTTGCGACAGATACTTGCAGGTGACTAACATCTCTAGCAAACTACAATGCCTTGCACCTTGTATGATTCGAGGAGGGTGTTGGATCCATAGATTCCACCTGGGTTGGCAAAGGTAGTGAAGCCTACAATGATTTATGGTTTTGATGAGTAGTGAATGAGCATGTTTCCCATAAAATGAGAGGGTTTTGACATGGTTTCATATTTCCTCACCTTTATTGAATGCATGTGCCCCCCACTCTCCCACCCCCAAATTTAAACGCCCCCAAATGCCTATATTTCTCTATTATATCCCATATTATAATTATATGTGTCCATGCCATCATTACCATACACTATAATAATTTTATTTTATATTATAAAGAAATTTCATTAGTTAATTTCTTGATATGGATTAATGAACAACCCATTTTCACACATATCTTATGAATACTTTTTATTATTCCTAAGCCCCCCAAATTAAATCTCTCAATGTGTAATATAAAGTCTAATAATTGAGTATATGGAGTAGTTTCCCATGGTTGGATCTAGTTCAAAGTAATTAGTTCCTAATGGAATTTTCAAGATGATGATATATAAGCCATAACTCGCTAGGACATCATCATGATCATGATAGCTAATTTGGTGTCAATTGTTGAGTTGTGACACATGAATGGATCTACAATTTACTAAATTCTAACACTGCATATGGATTCAGAGACCCCTAGAAAGGGATCTCTGAATCCATCTGTAGTGTGATAATTTAGTAAATTTTACAAATTCATTTTCAAAATTGTAATTTTCTATTGTTGGAGTGACATGACTAAAAATGACCAAATAAATGATCAATTGTTATGTGTTCATTTTTAGTCTAGTTATATCCCATGATCAAATTTGGTCATTTATCTTGGTCTCTTTTAGTTTAGTTCTTATCACATGAACAAAGTGGTCATTTATCTTGGTCTCTTTTAGTTAGCTCACTTAAAATTCATCAAATTTGGTCATTTATCTCTTGAAAAAACTGTGGTGACCAAATATTTTGGTCGCCTAGTCACTTATATCTCATTTTGTACTAGTGGAGGCTTGCTTTCGCATATTGGGTAATATTCACGCCCATTGGTCAGTTGGTATCTTCTACATGTTCTTGTCTAGGAGAAGCAACCAATAATGTTGTCCGGTATAGTGTTGTAATAGAATTTATATGTGATGCTTTGTCACATGATATTTCTCACCTATGGGTTCATTTAGATGCTTAATTGGTAGTGTCACAATTAAATGAAGTATACCACATCCACGATCCCACCTTGCACCAACTATTCCTTAGGGTATGTCTCTTGGAACCTTATTTCAATTATATTACATATATTCATGTTCCTAGGCACTCTAATCAATTAACTAATACATTATCAAATCAAGTTTTAGATTGGCATCTTTCACATACATAAGTATAGATGCATACATGATGTAGGAGCATCGCCATCAACATTCAACGAGGCCAAGTGGATGACAACTCAACATCCAACACGCGCATTCAAATTAGTTTGGATTTTAAGGAGAGTGCTTCCCTTTAATGTTTTGAAAGTAATGTAATTAGAGGCCCTTTAAGATTTCGAGGAAAGATCCATTGTAAAAAATCCAAGAGATTGTAATTTCTTTAATGCCTAAAGGATTATACAGATTTCAAGCATTGACTCGTATCTATATTGTAAATGCTCATTCAATTGTAATAATATTAGTGGTAGAATGATTTAATTATGATGTGAAATCACTAGAGTAGTCGGAAGGAAAGCTCGAGAATTCCCTCCATGTATAAGTGTATGTAATCTATGCCCAAAAGAGGTTTCTTGAGTTTATTGTAATCGATGTTGAAGATTATTGTAGTTTTTATTGATGCTTATTGTGAGTGCTTCCAAAGGAGAAGTTGAGAGCTGCAAGAACACTTGGTAAATGTTTTGTTGAAGTAATATAATAGAGGAGAATTGCTTCCAAACTCTGAGTTTGCATATCTATGAGTTATTTGGGTAATGTTGTGTTATTTGCTTTCTGTGTTTTATATGCCTGTGTGTGCATTTTATGGTTGCATGAATGAACCTTTGATGTTCTATAAGTTTCAATTGTTTCTCTTATGAAATCTTGGTGCAAGGAGTGCACAATGCCCATGCAAGGAGTGCGAAAGTAGAGTTTTTTATGGACTTGATAGCTCAGGATATATAATGTGAATTGTGCAGAGTGAGGGCAAGGAGTGGACATATACTCATTGAGTATAAAACATTGAAGAAGACCCGTGCAAGGTGTGCACAAGGAAACAAATGTGTGAAGTGTTGAAGGAGTCTCAAGGTGAGAAACTGCAAGGAGTGTGCGGGATATTTTCTAAGTCTCGAGCTCAGGAGAAGTAGCGCAAGGGGTGCATCAGAGCTTAAGTCTTTTAAAGTTGACAAAGCTTAGGAAGAATAGCTAGATTTAGTTCTCGAAAGGAAAAATTCTATTTGTTTAGAGGATGAGTAGATGATATCCATTTGAAGGGAGCCAGAGGGTTTCACAACCATCATATCTAGAGAAGGTGCGTGGGTGTTAACCCTTGAAGTCCTTCGAACTTCACCAATTCATAATTTTTTAGGTGTGTGTTGTGGAGTAGACAAGTTTCCTTAAGTTCCAGGATCTGAAGTTAATATGGACCATTAGTAGAAAAGGACACGCATTCGAAGATCAATTATGGTTTGGAAGTTATAACTATCGAGAGAAATTGAAGAATTGTTGCAAGAGCACGCAAAATCCCAAAGCTACGAAGCCTAGAGAAGATCTAAGTCATTAGCGTCAGTGCCACTTGTTGACAAATTGTTGGTGGTTTGGAAATCAGATAGTCCGGGAGAACGGAGGTGTAAAGTGTTGTGTTTCAAGAAATCCCAAACGACTGAAGGCCATAGTAGATCTCGACCGTCTGTTGAGGAAGACACATGGATCGTAGATCCAACACTTTGTCAGTTCGACACTCCGGAGGAATTGGAGTGTTGTGGGGTAAACATCTTCGAAGCTTGGAGCATGGAGTAAACAGAGACCGTCGATCTGAGGCGGACGAAAACCATCCAATCTTCTATTTACAAGTTCACATACTTTGAGGGACATGGATGATTTTAGTGGCTAAATTTCGCTCATGGGCTAATTTTCCATGGTTTTTGCAAAAACAAGATTCGTTATTCTAAAAATGATTCGCCCAAATTCTATAGGATAAAATTATTTTACCTTAAAAATCACCAAAATTTTATACAAACTATATAGAATCCTTAGAAATTTGAATATTTTTACAAAAATATCGCCAAACATTTATAGTTGGCATATGAAGGATTACTAAGATTCACCAAGGTTTCTATATTTTAAAATAATTTTCCATCCTTAAAATCATCCTTGTTGAGGGATTATGTGTTGGAATGGGTAAAACTCCCAAAGACCAGAGTCCCAAAATCCCTGTGATCCATAGATCTCGGTGCATACTGAGAGTCGTTGATCTCCGCTTCTGTTCGACTATTTTCAAGTTCAACATTTAGGAAGATTGTTGTGTGTTGTAGTTGGAATTATCGAAGCCTGGAGCTCTGAAGTGCCATATTTCCCTCCATTTAAAGGTTTAGCTGATGGTTTTGGCCCAAAGTCACAAGGATTTCTTCGCTAGAGTGACAAGACCCTAGAAAATGTGAATTTTCGTGTAGGGTGAAGGAAAAAGGTCTGTGGTAGAGTATTTCGAGGGTTCAACAAGATCCCGAGAGTTAATCCATATCCTTATTGTGAACGATCCTAGAACGGGAGCTCATTTGAGACCTAGGAGGTGGTAGGGGTTTGCATCAATTGGTATTACAACGAAAAATAAGATCTGTGTGAAAATAAAATTTAGAATCATTCCACCAAGAAGACGCAGAGAGAGACCAGTAGTCAATGCAGCCATGGAAGAGGAAATGAAACAAAATCGTGCAAGGTTGGATGCCATGGAGACAACATAAAGAAGAGCACCTGATGCTGGTGATGTCAGTGAACTTGAAAATGAAGATGTAGAAGTAGAAGAAGTTGTAGGAGAACAAGTAGCAGAGGAGCGATTGTTGAGGGTTGTTGTCAAGATGATAACCATAGAAAAGATAGAAGTCCCGATGTATGAAGGTAATCTAAATGTAGAAGAATTTCTTGAATGGGTAAGTTCTTTAGATAAGTACTTCAACTATGAGGATATTGATGATGAAAAGAAGGTAACGCATGTCAAGACCATATTGAAGGAACATGCAACTTTATGGTGGGATGAATTGCAAGATGAGAAAAGGAGGAAAGGTAATAAAAAAATCAAGAGTTGGGATATGATGGTAGCTAAACACAAGACTAAATCCATACCCAAGGATTATCAGTTAAATTTGTTCAGGAAGTTGCAAAATCTGAGACAGAAAGGTTTGTTGGTGAAGGAGTAAACCGAAGAGTTTTATAAGCTGAAAATAAGAGCAGGACACATGCATAATGATGAAGAAAAATTTGCTAGGTACATTAATGGGTTGAGGTACAAAATCCAGGATGAGATTAGCATGATGAAAATGAGAACTGTGGAGGATTCTTATCAGGTAGCCCTAAAGGTAGAAGAAAATTTGGCAAGGAAGAAGATTCAATGGAACAAAGGAAGAGGAATAGTCAGAGAAAAGTTTGAGAAACTCAGAGGTGAATATGGAAGATATAATAGTTAGACGGAGAGAGGAGGAAGTTCTAGAGGAGGACACTATGGAGGAAGAAATTATTTTCCCAGGGGAAAAGGAAGAGGAAGAGGAGGAGAAGTGAAGTGTTATGCCTGTGTAAATATAAGGCATATGTCTTGGGAATGTCCCGAAAGGAAGAATGTAGGAGGTGGAGAAGCTCACATTTCTGAAGAACAGAAGAATAATGTGGAGACAGAGATGAAGGAAGAAGCAGTGGAAGAAGAAATATCACTCATTATGATGAAAGTGCTTGTAAATCTAGAAAAAGAGGTATGAGAACTAGTCTAAAGGAATGGTCTCTTCATAACCACTTGCAAGACCAGAGACATAGTATGAATGGTGATCATAGACATTGGGAGTACTGATAAATTTGTCTCCACATAGATGGTGGAAAATATGAAGTTGGAGACAAATGCACATCCAAATCTATATAAGGTGTCATGGTTGTAGGAAGGACATCAAGTCATGGTAAGTCGACAATGGAAATTTGAGTTTAAAATAGGTGGTTATAGAGATGAAGTTCTATGTGATGTCATACCTATGGATGTTTTTCATGTTTTGTTGGGGAGAGCGTAGAAATATGACAGGAATGTCATACATGATGGAAGAAATAACACTTATACCCTAGAGAATAATGGGTGTAAGCATATGTTTCTACCAATAGAAGATAAGGGATTCAAAGAGGAAGCTAGTCCTTATATACTTCTCATGAGTGGGAAGGAACTCTTGAAAGAAGTCAAGAAAGACCATAAAACACAATTTGTTGTTGTAGGTAAGAGGAAAGTCATTCTCACAAGCACCTCTATGAATTATTTTCTTGTATAAGTCGAGGAGTTATTGGATGATTTTATTGATATTGTGGTGGATGAGTTATCTCACACTTTACCTGCCATCAGAAGTATAAGTCACAGTATTGACCTTATTCCATGAGTAAGTTTTCCAAAAAAAACAAACATACATATTAACACCTCGAGAGAATGAAGAGGTCAAGGAGAAAGTCCAATAATTGTTGGATAAAGGTTCATGATCATGGAAAGTTTGAGCCTGTGCATAATATGAACTATGTTGAGTCTAAATAAGGATGTAGGCTAGAGAATGTGCACAAATTCTAGAGCCATCAACGAGATAATCATCAGGTATATATTTCCTTTACCCAGAATGGATGATTTAATGGATTGCTTGAGTGGATCTAGTTATTTTTCCAAAATATTCTTGAAGAGTGGTTATCATCAGATAAGGATGTGTGTGTGTGTGTGTGTGTGTGTGAGAGAGAGAGAGAGAGAGAGAGAGAGAGATCAATGGAAAAAATCATTCAAAACAAATGAAGGACTGTATGAGTTCCTTGTTATGTCATTTGGCTTAATAAATGCACCAAGTATTATGAGGTTTATGAATGAAGTACTCAAAGACATTATTGGTAAGTTTATGATTTTTTTATTTATATGATATCCTAATTTTCAATAAGACTGAAGATGAACATTTAAGACACTTTAAAATGGTGTTGCGGAGGTTGCAACAAGAGAAGTTGTTGGTGAATTTGAATAAATGATCTTTTATGAAAATAAAACTTGTATTTTGGGTTCATAGTATCTTCAAATGAACTAAAGATGGATCCAAGGAAGGTGAGGGAAATAAGAGAATGGCCTTGTCCAAGAAGCATGTTTGAAGTAAGGAGTTTTCATGGGTTAGCGAGTTTTTAGAGGAAATTCATCAGGAATTTCAGTAGTATTTGTACACCCATACTTGACACCATAAAGAAGGAACATGGATATTTTAATTGGACATAAGAAGTTGAGAAGGGATTTAGAGTGTTGAAAGAAAAGATAACAGAACAACATGTTTTAGTTCTGCCAGATTTTAAGAAGACATTCTAGGTCAAATGTGATGCAAGTGGAGTATCCATTGGCATCGTTTTAAGTCAAGATAATATTGATGTTGCTTATTTTAGTGAGAATATGAATGTTGTTAAGAGGAAGTATTCAAAATACGACAAGTAATTTTATGTTGTGATTCAAACTTTGAAAAAATGGAGGCATTGTCTTATCCTGAAAGAGTTTGTTTTGTATACTGACAATCAGGCTTTGCAATTTATAACCAGACAAGAGAAATTGAACCAGAGACATGCCAAATGGGTAGAATTCATGCCGAATTATACTTTTGTTATTAAACATATTAGTTGAAGTGCTAACAAAGTTGAAGATTCTTTGAGTAGGAGATGTTTGGTATTGCAGGAATTGCATGTGGAGATGTTGGGATTTGAACACCTCAAGGAGATTTATCAAGAAGACCTGGATTTCAAAGAAGTGTATGAATCATGTGGGAACCCTTTGTTAAGTGACAAAAATCAATGGATGGATTATCTGATCCCATATGGAATGTTGTTCAAAGGTAGCCATTTGTGTATCCTGAAATGCTCAATGAGGGACAATTTGCTAAACGAGAAACATACTGGAGGACTGGGTGGACACTTTAGCCATGATAAAACGTATGCGTAGTTGAGTTATCATAATATTGGCCAGGTATGAGGTCTGATCTGAATAAGTTCATGGAAAAATGAAAAATATTCTAGTATTCTAAAGGAAAGAAATAAAACACTGGATTGTATCAACCATTTCCCATTCTAGACAGGTTGTTGGATGCTATAAGTATGGATTTTATTTTGGGATTGCCAAGAACCCAGGGGGGAAGTGATTCAATATTTTTGGTGGATATTTTCAAAGATGGGACATTTTATACCATGTCACAAAACCATTGATGCTACTCACATAGCAAATTTATTTTTCAAGGAGATAGTGAGATTGCAAGGGTTGCCAAAGAGTATAGTTTAAGACCGAGATACTAAATTTGTGGGACATTTTTGGAGGACCTTGTGGAAGAAGTTGGGGACAAGTTTGTCTTTCAGTTCAACATATCATCCTTATAAAGATGAATATATTGAGGTAGTGAATTGAAGATTAGGGAATCTATTAAGGAGTTTGGTAATTGAACATAACAATCAGTGGGATCAAATTCTTCCCCAAGCATAATTTTCATATAATGACTCGTCGAATAGAAGTATTGGTAAGATCCCATTCCATATAGTATATGGGATGCATCCAAGAGGAATTTAAGAATTGATATATTTGGGACGAGATGAATTCTGAAGCGTAGAAGAAGAGGAGTTTGCTGCAAAAATGCATAAGTTGCATGATCCAATCAAGGGACAACTACATAATAGAAGCCAGAAACACAAAAGAAGAGTAGACTAGAGAAGAAGGGAGGTGAATTTTCAAATTGGATATCAATTCTTATCACACCCGAGGAAGGAAAAATTTCCGAAAGGAAAATATAACAAGATGAATATGAAAAAGATAGGACCTGGTAAGATCCTCAGAAAATTCTCTACAAATTCTTATGAGATTGAATTGCCAAAGGACATTGGAATATCACCAATATTAAATGTAGAATACTTATACCCTTATAGGATGGATGATACATAAGGGATAGATGATCGAGACAAGATTCAGTGGAAGCGAAATATTCCCATAGTATAGAAGCCACAAATAGAGAATATTTTAGATCAAAGGATTGCTAAGAAAACCAAGAGAAAAATTTATTATGAGTATCTGGTTAAGTGGAAATATCATCTAGTAGAATATGCGAGTTGGATAACTAAGACTGACATCCATAAGAATGCAAAGACAGTCCAAGATCTCATGGACATGAATCCATGAATATTATTTTCCAGAGGAGTGTGATGCGGGAGCATCGCCATCAACATTCAATGAGGCCAAGTGGAGGACAACTCAATATCCAACGCATGCATTCAAATTATTTTGGATTCCAAGGAGAGCGCGTCACTTTATTTTTTTGAAAGTAATGTGATTAAAGGCCCTTTAATATTTTGAGGCAAGACCCATTGTAAACAATCTAGGATATTATAATTTCTTTAATGCCTAAAGGATTGTACATATTTCGAGCATCGACTCGTATCTATATTGTAAGTGCTCATTTAATTGTAATAAGCATAGTGGTAGAATGATTTAATTGTGATGTGAAAACACTAGAGTAGTCGGAAGGAAGGCTCGAGAAGCCCCTCCATGTATAAATCTATGTAATCTATGGCCAAAAGGGGTTGCTAGAGTTTATTGTAATCATTGTTGAAGATTATTGTAATTGTTGTTGCATCTTATTGTGAGTGCTGCCAAAGAGAGAATTTGAGAGCCGCAATAACTCTTTGTAAAAATAAAATGAAGTAATATAATAGAGGAGGATTGCTTCCAAACTTTGAGTTTGCATATCTATGTGTTATTTGGATAATGTTGTGTTATTTTCATTCTGTGTTTTATATTCTTGTGTGTGCATTTTATGGTCGAATGAATGAACCTTTGATGTTCTATAAGTTTCAATTTTTTCTCTTCTAAAATCCTGGTGCAAGGAGTGCACAATGGACATGCAAGGAGTGCAAAGGAAATTTTTTTTATAGACTCGATAGATTAGGAGATATGACCTGAATTGTGCAGAGAGAGTGTAAGGAGTGCACATATACTCGTCGAGTATAAAATCTTGAAGAAGACTTCTGAAAGGTGTGCACAGGGCCAACAATTAGTGAAGCGTTGAAGCAGTCTCAAGGTGAGAAAGCGCAAGGAGTGTGCGAGAGATTTTCTAAGTCTCAAGCTCAGGAGAAGTAGTGCAAGGAGTGAGCTAGAGCCTAAGTATTTTAAAGTTGAAAAATCTCAGGAAGGATAGCAAGATTTAGTTCTCGAAAGGAAGAATTCCTTTTGTTTGGAGGACGAGCGGACGAGATCTACTTGGAGGGAGCCAAAGGCTTTCATTACCATCATATCTAGAGAAGGTGCATGGGTGTTAACCCTTCAAGTCCTTTTAAATTTGCCAGTTGGAAATTTTTAGGTGTGTGTTGTGGAGGAGACAAGTTTCTTGAAGTCCCAGGATTTGAAGTTAATATGGACCATTAGTAGACGAGGACACATGTCCACATATCAATCATGGTTCAGAAGTTCTGGCTATCCAAAGAAATTAAAGAGTTGGTGCAAGAGTGCACAAAACTTCTGAAGTTATGAAGCCCGGAGCAGATCCAAGTTGTTGGCGTTAGTGCCACGTGTCGGTAGATTGCTGGTGGTTTGGAAATCTGATAGTTTGGGAGAATGGAGGTGTAAAGTGTTGTGGTTCGAGAAGTCCCTAAGGCCATAGTATATCTCGACTATCTGTCTAGGGAGACACGTGGATCATATATCTGAAACTTCGTCAGTTCGACACTCTGGAGGAATTGGATTGTTGTGGTGTAAAAATATCCAAAGCCCAGAGAGCGAAGTAAATAGAGACTATTGATTTGAGGCAAACGACAACCATCTGATCTGCTAGTTCAAATTTCTCTCATTCGAAGGAATTTTGTGTTGGAGCGGGTAAAACTCCCGAAGCATGGAGTCCCAAATCCACGTGAGTCATAGATCTTAGTACATATTGATGGTCGTTGATCTCCGCCTTTGTTTGAATATTCATGAATTTGACATTCGGGAAGATTGTTGTGAGTTGTAGTTGGAATTGTTGAAGCTCGAAACTTTGAAGTGTCGTAGTTCCCACCATTTAAAGGTTTAGCTCACGGTTTTGGCCCAAAGTTATGAAGATTTCTCCGCTAGAGTGACAAGACCCTCGCGAATGTGAATTTTCACATGGGGTGAAGGAAAAAGGCTTGTGGTTGATTATTTATATGGTTTAGCAATACCCCGAGAGATAATCCAACTCTTTAGTGTGAGAGATCCTAGACCGAGAGGTCACACGATCCCTAGGAGATGGTGGGGCTTTGCATCAATACACATACACACACATGTAAATATATTTGTATAAAATATATTTACTCCATAAGTCAAAAAGATAAATATATATAATGTGTCCAAAAATGATGTCACAGTAAAAAATGTGGGTCGTAAGCCTCAAAGTGTCACGTATACATTGTTGGGATTAAGACCTTAATACATAATCGAGATACTAAAATGGGTTCTCTAGCATGCATGATTTCCAGTACTAATATAATATCTGGTCCTATTGTCCCTATTGTAATGCACTACGACATTGGCCAGATGTCAAAATAAATGGACCCATGCCCTTGGTACTCCTATTGCATGGGGTTGCATAGATTGTTGCAAATCCTCAATCTCTTCCATAGGCACGCTATGAATCAACGTCGTCAAGTTCCTCTCTACCCACCTCAATAATCTCTTGGCATATGATGATGATGTCCCCACTACTGTTGTGACTCATCCAAGTTGGGTCTTCTCTCGAGGACGATGCTTAGTCCAAGGGAGGTCTATTGGCCGCACTGGTCCCGCATCTATACATAATGTTATAACCCTATAATTTATAGGATCAACTGGTGACTGAAATGTTATCTCTTTAAGTGTTTTTGTTTGTCAAATAATTTTCCATTCTGCAAATAATTTGAGAAAAAGAAAAAGAAAAAGAAAAAGAAAAGAGAAAGAAAAGGAAAAGAAAAGAAAAGAGAAAGAAAACGAAAAGAAAACGAAAAGAAAGAAAAGGAATAAAAGAGGGCATAAAAGAAATTCAATAGAGCCCCATGCAACAACAATGATTTGGTCCATACCATTCAAGCATGGCCAAGTTCTTTTAAATTGATGTTGATAGGAGTAGTGAATAGGCTTGGCTAAACTGTTTAATCTTAGCCAAGTGATTTAGGGTAGTTAGTGAATAAATTTGACCAAATTGCCTAATCTTGGTCAGGTAACCCCAGGATAGAGTAATTTCTTAGTCCAACAGTTTAACCTAGGCTAATTTTCATAGTTAGTTAGGTTAGAGCATAGGGTAGTTTTCTTTATCTTAATAAAACAAGCATGATGATCACTGTTGAACTATATCTTTGGGGTTCAAAAGGTTTGATGTCTAACCCCTTGGTGATAAAAACATGGAAAAGCTTGGGACAATCCACGATATGCACTCATCCTAAGTTTTTCGGAGCACATATGCCTTCACGCTCACAGTTAAGCACAATGCATAGATGAACGGCCGGAGAGCAGGCACCCAGATCTACGGTTGAAAAGTCTTTCTGGATCCCCCCGATCGTTCTACCTTTAACGGCCGGGGTGGGGCGGAGTGGGGGGTCTGGAATAAAAAATAACAAAGGCGCATATATGAACGACTCAGATGTTCACTCTCAGATCCATGACTTAGATTGGATTCC
>ML807293.1:14802-28267 GCA_009831015.1 Picea engelmannii
CTTATTACAATAGTGGAAATACGGGAAAAGGGGCCTTTTCAGGGCCTGCTGAATCACTGAATTCTGCATGTATGAGCACTGCTTGCTCATTCTTTGGCGGCTCTTCAGGAAATCCAGCTCGTGCAACCTGGTGGATAACAGGGACCATCATGGAATGGGCATGCTGAAGAGGGATAGTTGAGCTAGGACCAGCCTCTGAACCAGTGAAGAAATAACAAGTTGTACTGTTAAAATGATCTAAAGGTATCGTAAATGTAGTATATGTTTCGGGTGGTTCAAAAACAATAGGTATCTCAACGTCTGCCTCTAAGTTGGGAGGGTTCCATATAGAAGTCCGATTTTGAGATATGTTAGTGGTCCAAAAAGGATCCTCATTTTCAAGGACAACAAGGACTTCATTTGGTATTCCATAAGTGTCAACAACAAGTTCTTCAGATGAGTTGAGTCAGAGAATACGTCTCTTGTATCTAGGAGGTAAGTGGAAAGCGTCCAAAGAATCATAAATGATTCAAAAAATTTCTAAAGAGTCAGTTCTCTCCTCTTGTGAAGGTATGTGGTCCTGGATCTAACTCTGTTGAGGAGATTCCTCCAGTGGATTAAGGAGAAAGGGTTTGGAATCTTCTAGATCTTCCAGAGGTAGTCCTTTCATCCTACATGAACGACATGGAGGGTGAATGTTGGCCGAATCGAAAATTTTATGGAAAAAAATCTATGGCCAACTATGTAAACAAACAACACTCGCTAGTAGAATCTAGGAATCAAAACCAAGAAAACAAAACCTTCTTGTTCCGAAGTCACTAGTTGGTGATGAAATCCAACATCGCGAAGTCAAGACAAGAAGGGGCTAGGCTAGGGTGGAAAATTTACGTTGACGACTTACTCAACGGACTTACACCCTGGTGCAAGCTCCCACACATGATCGTGGGTATACCCTCCAAGGAGCCCCCCGAGTGATTCTGGCCAACCTCGATTCTAGGTACCGTGAAAAATTTCCCCTCCACAGTCACCTTGTGTAAGATCCTAAGAAGATAGGCAACTAAGGCTACCAAAACCAACAACGATGCCTGGGGAGACAGTCGACAGTCCGATCCATGCGCAAGGGTAGGGTATCTAGCCTGAAATCAAATTGAGAGGCTTCCACTCTTCATTGTGGGTATACCTTCAAGCGACCCCCATAATACACACAATATCTACACCGAGACCAACAAAGCAGGGTGAATAACTCTGCTAATCTCAATGCAACATCAGGTTTGATCCTTGTGTGAGAAGGGCTTCCCAGGACACAATTTTGCAAATGGAATTTTACACTCCCTATCACAAGATGATATTGTGTGTTTTGTGCTTTGGAGAGTGTGTCTCACTACCTATTCCAAAACTCTAGCCTAGCTAATGTTGGTGTAAAAGAGCCCTAGAAAAAAATACTAGTTAAGTTTTAGATTTTTGCAATATTTTTAAAGTTGTTGTTACTCAAGAGGGAGACAGGAATGAAACCGATGTTGTGTAATACCTTGACCCAACAATATGCAAATAGAAATGAATGATGAAAATTTTCATTCAATGAATTCTATCTATAGCAGGGAGAAGGTGTTTCCAGAATAATGTAAACTACGAAATATACTTCCTTTTTCTTTAAATGAACACAATTTCAAACAACTAATGAACAATGAAGTCCTTCGATGTTCTCTTCTCTTAAATGAAATAAATTTTCTTATATATGTTTATTAAAACGAATGGATAACTTCAAATTTTTCCTTTCTAAAACCAGACCAAGGGCATGGCAGACAAAAGACAAGAAATCCCATAAAATTTATACCTTCAACAAGCACCCAAATCGAACTTTCAATGAAGAAAAAAATAAAAAATGACAAGAAAGTATTTCCTCAAATGCAAATGAAGAGACAACTTCTCAGTCACCAAGCAATTGAGAATACATAATCAATCCAAAATTTCAAATCCAATACAATATTTTTAATCAAACAAGCACTCAGATACAAGCTTAGAGATTATACCCTTATTGTTAAAAATAAAAAAGAAAACTGGAAAATGACTAAGAGAGGTGTTCGATCTCTGAAAACCAATCAACAACAAGTCAAATGTTCAGAAAAAGTCATATATTGGCATTAAAAATCCTTTCCAGTTGGTTAAAGAAAAAACTGAGCATCAACAGAGGCTAAGACCCATCTCAAAAAATTTCACAGACGTCGCTGCAGGCTGATAGCATATCACTGTGCGAAAATTAATGGTTTCCGCAGGCTAGAAATGGATAGGGTACGGAAATCCTGCACTGAAGCAAACAACCAGGGTGCAAAAATTTGAGGTTTTCGCAGTCTATGTATAAGGTACAGTGCGGAGGTGTTTGTAAATCAATAAATTCTTAGAAAAGGGTACAGGATCTAAATGGATTTTTAAATCTAGAGAGTCTGAATGGATCTCCCACAGACTCAGAGACTAATTTCAAATGAAAAGTATAGGTAAAGAGAAAATGGCCAACAAAAAACCACAATCAAGTCATATCCCCAGTGGAGTCGCCAATTTTGTTATTGGATAAATCGGTGAATGTGGACATAAACTAATCTCCCTAGATCCACCTAGATCTAGAACAAAACAAGACAGGGCATGACGCTTTCCCTAGGTTTCTACCATTGAATTTATCCCTAAAGAAGGAATGTATAACATACATTTATATATCACTTCCTTATATCTATGTTGTCCCTGCTTCGCTCCGGTGCTCTTGTGAGATCAGATCTACAATGACACAAACCAACCAAAGTGAAAGAAACAATTATACGTTCAATGGAAACCTAAACATGTGATCAAGGAATCATGTAATAAAACACTAATGATTTTATGGGAAAGAAACATGTCGCTGTATGATATTAAGTAAAAGTGGAAGATACAACCAGAGTGCCTTGATGTCGCAAGTTCCCTTTTGGTGGTCCTTTGTCCCAACACACACATACACTTGCTCCAAATTTGCATGAAGATAATCCACAAGGCTTGATGGACAAATGGAGGCCTCAAACATCAATTGTATCAGGATTCTTCACACAGTCTTCAGTCTATTCTTTGCTCAAACTTGCTTGACCTTTCTTAACCTTTTCCATGAGAAATACATTATTATATAGGAGAAGATGAAGTGGTTACTAGGATGAGGATGATCACACGAAATTAGAAAATCCAGTAAGATCACAACCATACAGACGCCACCTCACATTCTAGAAGATTCTCCTTCTAGAAACTTCTTCCTTTTCTTAGCTTCAAGCGCCACCGCACCCTGCCTATATAGAAACATGAAAAAATCTCGTAGGACAAGCATAGAGCAGCTTGCGAAAATCCTTGATTTCCGCATTGTGTACCACTGTCATCCTGCGACATCATTCTAAAAATGTGCCTTGTAGGGGAAGAAACTCAACCATTTTTCTCATGTGAAAGATTGATTTGGAAGCCTGAACACATGCTTATGGGGTCATCATCAGAGTGACCAAAATAATGTGTAACATTTGTTTCTTTGTGAATAACTTCATTTAAATTATTTTTTCCTGAGGATCTGAAGGCATAATTTACATTTGAGGGCATTGTATTTTTATAACAACCAAAAATAACAGGAGCATTTTGTTGTTTCTCTTCTGGAATCTAATTCAATATCTTTAAAAATATTATATTAAAGTCTTTGATTCTTTCACCCTTTTTCAAATCCATTTGAGTGAATTGTGTAAGAATTGCATGGTATGCAACTGGGGGTGCATACATAGTGAGGAACATTTTTTTCATGTCATCAAATGATGAAATTGATTGAGAAGGAAGAGAGAGGTGCTTCTCATAATCTCGTCATGTCAAAGTCTGCAAGAGTACTCTAACCATGAAATCATCATGTTCTATCATATGGATGTCACAAACTGCCAATAATTGGTCTAGATGTCTCTTTGGATATGTGCTTCCATCTCTTGAGAAAACTTGGAGAACTCATTGGGGAAGGGTTGGTAACGGATGTTGTTCCCCTTGCAAACTAAGAGGGTTATATGTATCCCTTCTTCTTGATTCTCAGGGACTTCATTTCTTTCTTCTTTATTTCCCATTATTAGTGTTCTTCTTGTCTCTGTTCTGGAAGTTTCACCAACTTCTAGAAATTGAATTTGTTTACTTCTGCTTCTTGTTATGGGTCATTTATATGATCCCATCATTTTTCTAGAATTTCAAGCTCTTCTTCTTTGTCTTCTTTCAATTTCCCTTTCTTCCTCGTGGGCGAGGGTTACCCACGATATTTCAAGATCTTCTCGGATTCTTTTTGTTGATAGTACCAAATCATACGACTAATGAAGAACACTTGTTTTATTTTCTAATCCAACTTGTAACCAGGGTTGATTAGGTTCAGGCCGAGTCATGAAGATTCTAGTCTGTGAAACCAGCCTTTTGTTCTCGCCAGTATGGTCGCCAAAAATGTTGATGTTTAGATTGGTCAAGATCCAAATAGAAACCTCATGAGGATATTAATCCCCCTTCATTTTTATAGAGGTGGTACTCCTCTTTGGCTGAAATATTTATCTTGATGCTTGAAATATTAAAATAGGGGATACTTAAAAGAAACCCAAATATTTATCGCTCAACAAAATATAAAATAGTACTGATTGAAAAATAATATATTCACAAAGAGAATTCCTCGGAAGAGGACCAAGAATTTTCAAAGACTAAAATACAAAATATGGAGAATATTGTACAAAAACATAAATAACCAATTATATGAAAAATAATATAATTCTTACATCCATCACAGTGTCATAATTTTTGTCACATTCATAAGAAGGAAAGACAAAGGTACACAATTGAGATAACTTTAAAATAACATTTTATTCAAAATGGGAGAGAATATGATAGGTTCACTTCAAATATCCCATGCTCAATAATTTAGAGTTCGAGAAGTAATTGAAATTGCACCCCAAAATAGTTCTATTGGGAGTTCAAAAAAAATAGTCTTTAATAGTTTGTTAATAAAATAAAAATAGCATTCATCTAAATGAAATGGGATGGGGCACTCATGGGCCATAAAATGAAAGTGGAAAAGGGATGAAACTAAAAATAAGAAAGAAAGAAGCGATCCGAAATCAATTATAATTTCTCAGGAACAACAAGACACAACTGGATGATTCCTAAACGAGAAGAGAAAAAGAATAGAGAAGGATGTGATCAGTTTACTCATTGTGATGGATTTGTCTCTCATCTCTTTGTTGGTAAATGTTTCTTTTGTATTATCCTATGCTAGGATTCATTGACCAGTTGTAAATGCCACTTCTTGATCTGTTTCAATTATTTTGATTAAAGCATTCTTTAACTAATTCTCAATATAATCCCTCATAGGTGCGATAATTATCTCTTGCTATACTCTTGTGTCAAATAATGAATTCTTTATTTCTTTGTAGTCAATTGAAATTTGATGTAATGTACCTTATATATCTTCAATATTGTTGACATAATTGACTAAGCAACTTTCTATCTCAAATTCTGAATACTTCGTTAAATTATTGAATCTTTTGGCTGATGCAGATTTCAATGATTCCATTTTTTTTTTCAAACTGCTCCTTGGTCATGAATATAGAATTTAATATTACCTTCGAAAAATCACCTTCTATGGTTTTTCTAGCTAGATCCAACTCAACTACATTTAGATAACATTCTCCCCTCTTAACACTTAGAGTGTTAAAATGGGACAATATTTCCTTAGAACATTTTATTCTTTTAATCCGACAAGCTTTTAATTGTTTCATACGGACCATGGAAGGTAGTTATTCTTCTTTTCTTTCAAGCTCACTCATATTTGAAACTTTAATAACAAAAGTAGTAAGTTCCCCTTTGTAAAAATCCTCATCATTTTCCAAATCAGCTTTAAGGAACTGTTTCAAATTCGTCATTTTTTATGCCAAAGAAATGAAACTATTCATTAGTTCCCATGTCTCAAGAGTTAAAAACATTCTCTTCTCAATATTTTTTCCAATTTACCTTCTGACTGCAACAAGTAGGCTTGATGTCCCTTTTATTTTTGAACTAGATGTTGGTGTTCCGTCAATAGGCTTCCATGGTTGCATTGTAGCGATTGAGATAGAAAATATGGGCAGGGGAATTAAGTAAATATCCAATCATCTAATCACATCTTTAAGAGTAGCATTTTCACTCTCCATCTCACCAACAAAGATTTTAATGGATTCACTTGTGGCCTCATGGATCTTCACAATTATTAATGGTGGGACTCCATTTAGGTCAGTTTTGAGATTATCTTTCCTTGAGCCTTTTTATTTCTTCCATTAGTTTTCTCAAAAACTAATTTCTTTGAAATTTTATCAAACAGAGTGCTATGCAGGTTCATGGACTCCTCTTCAAATAAAATTGGTTCTAGTCTGACCAGTTTTGCTGAAACTTATCTACTTTCTTGCACTCTTTTCTCCTCATTGGGGAATTTTATGTCCTCAATGTTGGCATCCAGATTCATGTCTTCAAGAGTGATTTTATCTTCATGTTTGACCTCATTTATTCCTTCTTGATTTTTTTTCTTGTTTCTTTTACTGGTTATTAGAAGCTTATGGGGTTTTTCAAGACTTCCCCTAAGAGGGTTATGGTCACCTCTGTCATCAAAGTTATCAATTGGGGTTTTCTTTTTCTCTTCAGCTATATGTTGAGTACTTTGTTTTGATGGGCCACTTTTTTGTGAAACATTGGGAGGCCATGTACCCCTTTCATTTACAAATTTTCCTTCTTTTTTATGTTGTTCAGTGGTGCTAACCACAATATCAATATATTACTGATTCCTTTGAATAGGAAGCACCTGAGGACTCTCCCTATACACTTCCTCTTCTTCAAATAAAAAGGTATTTTCAAATGAAACACTGTAACCCATAGAAATCATATGATTCATGAATGTTTGGTACGGTTCAAACACTTTGAATTCATCCCCTAGCTTTAAGTTGAATTGGTTTAATTGAACCAAAAATTCATCAATGTTTGTAATGAATTTCAATACAATTTATCCGATCTTCCAAGGCGAAGGAATAAATTTCCTTTTCCTTTTTACAAGGAAGAAATAAGCCCAAAATATATATTATATATGTTGGGTATGTGTTATATTCTTTGCATGAGTAGCAGTGTCTGAGCATATGCGTCGGGCGTGCAGGGGGGTGGAGACCCCCGCGTGGGGGTTTGGGGCAGTGGCCCCGATATTTTTTTTCTGCATCAGGACCACATTTTTCGAGACCGCATTATATTTAGGTGGTTTTTCAGCACATGGTTTCTTTACCGATGATTTTCTATTTCCGGTTAAGGAATTAGGGTTTTGGACTAATCCAAGTCATTGGGTTAGGGTTTTGGATGTCGCTGGATCCCATATGTATTTTGTATTGTAAACATTGTAACACAATGAATCAATATAGAATATGTTGGTTTTCCCGATTTTGAGTTTCCAGGGGAAAAATCTATGTGTAATGTTTGCATTTTCCATTGTATCTTTTCTGTTCTTTTTCTGAATATCTGTTTGCAGTAGATATTGTACAAGATTAGGATTTACAATATACACACTTATGCTAGAAACACCTTGTATGATACACAATATGGAAGGTATGATGGTTTTTATTTAGAATAATAAACCCAAATGACAGTAAATTGTTCCATTTCTTTGAAAATTTATCTTTTCTCTAAAAATGTTTTCGCTTCTAAAGACAGTCTTGAAGTGCTTGGCCCAAAGACAAGCTCCTTAAAAGGAGAAACAAATGAATTATACACTTTGTAAAATTGGTACATATATTTTTGTTTCCATAAGGTAGGGTACCATGTCTGAACTGGGTCAATTTCGCAAGTGAAAAGTTTTGGTAAATGCAACCCTTTAAAAACATGACAATATGTGATTAAAAAGATTAAATACAAGGACATATATAATTTTTTATTCTTTCTAAAATTTGATAGTTGAAAGGGAAGTTCACTAGAAACAATCTTTTCCTAGTCAAAAACTGTATTTTCATGAATGGAGAAATATATGATGTATAGAGCCAGAAGGTGAATTGTAGTAGTTGATTCTTGTCCAACCACCCTGGTGAAAAGCCATGTCATTTCTCGGTAGGGATACTTTAGCAAATTAACCTGGATAGTTGATAGGTCTTCTAACATCATGGTCAGATCTTCAATATATTCTTATAAGAGCTCGAATCCACCACTTCTCACCTTTAAGAACTCTTTAGCTTTGTCCCCTTTAAATGTAATTGTTTGTTCTAGAAGTTTAAGAATTCTTCTAAAAACAGAAGGACTTAAAGAAATTTGGGATTCACCCTGAAGCTAAATTATCCGTTGGATTTTATCAAAATTATGTATACACCAAGAAACATGTTCTTTTCATTCAAATACTTTAGAAACACAACCTGTTAAAGAAACCCCAGATGTCCAAATTTGATTACAACTTCTCTTAGGAGGTGGCAATGTCAAATAATATTTGTAGGCTCTTGACCACTGGAATTTCTTGTCTTCGCGTCCAAAAGTATTGAGTGTATCTCCGTATAATTTCTCTCTCCTTCTAGTTGTCATGCTAAAAGAAGTTGGCAAACTATTATGCAGTTCCTTTTTCAAAATGTTGTTATCAAGGTAATCCCATTTATTATACAATACTTTGGATACTTTGGTTCAAATAGACGTTAATAAGAAATAATATTCAAAATTAATTGATGGAAGTCTCAAGAAATATGTCATTAATTACAATTTTTTTACACTTAACCATTTCTTATCTCCATGATATTCACATTAAAAAATCATTGGAGAATGTGACAAAATCAGACTAGGATTTACCGCAGGGAGGTGGAGGATCAGAGGTATGAGAAGAAAATATGGAGTAATCATGAATCCACAGACCTGCCATGAGAACTTGAAAAAATGACTAAGTATGAGAACTTAATTGGGATTGGGGGTAGGTGAAAAGAACAATGAAATCAATGTGAACCAACGGAACCATGATAGAGTTTCAATATTTTGGCTAAGTATTGAAATGTCTCAGAGGTAGAAAAGTATTGAGAATATAGTAACTATAAATAAACAATCGTACCTAAGGGTCATGGTGATGGGGAATGAAAAAGAGAACTCCTTTTGACCCACAATGAACCATTTAAAGAAAAAATCTAAGCGTTGGTATGAAATGAGGATGGTGGAACAAGAGGGTGTGTTTTGAATATCGTAGAGCTTTAGGATTTGAACAAGGATATGTGATGAACCTGTGAAAGAACACAAAAGAAACTAAGTATTGGTGTAAAATGTATACAATGGATTACAACGATGCATTTTGGAGGAGGTAGAATTTTGTAAAATGACTCATGAACCCATGACAAAACAAAAAAAATTATAAGTGTGGAAATGTACAAAGGAAGAAATGTGAAAGACTTAACACACTTTTGGGTCAAAAATTGGCTCCAATTGTGGGATAATAACCCCTTGTGGTTTATCAAGCATCCAAAATCTTGACCATTGGGTGATGGAGTCAGTAAAAATAAATAATTTGTTTTTTTTGAAAATATGCACAAGGGAAGAAAAAAAAACTATGTACAGGTTGAGACTGAAAATTCGTAAGAGACAATTGTTTTTAGATGTTTCCCATTGTCTCGAAACAATTGCACTTTTTCCTTGATGTATTTGAGGAGATACTAATTATATCCAAGATTGTTTTCAACAATATATGGACCAATACAAAATGATTCAAACTTTGTATGGAGAGACGATGTTTCCTTGAATTTATTCCACAATAATACCAATTGTCCCTTTTGAAAATATTTTGCCGATGTGCCTTGATAAAAATGTTTCTTAATAAACTGTTTTATTGAAGTCATTTTCCTTAACAGTGAGAGGGACAACCACAACTCTCACCCAAGCAGACGATAAAGAAATAACTGCAGGAAATCAAACAGTGTAGCCCTACATGAACTAGGAGCCCTGTTGATAAACTCAGGTAATATCAAAAATATCTTTCCCAACTCCCCCCCACATGTTTAAATGAATATTATAACATGGAATATAAGAGGCCTAAACAACCCATGAAAGAAAATAATCCTTAAAAACAGATTGAGGAAGGAACAAATGCACCTCTGTTTCATCCAAGAGACAAAATGCACTGTAGATAGAATGGAAACAATAAAAAAAAAACAATGGAGCAAGTACAATATGTTGGTTGTCGAAGGACAACATATGGAAGGTGGTATTCTCACTTTGTGTAACCCACAAGTGACAAATATACTAGCAACCGAAGCCACCAGACACACACTTTCAGTTAACATGAAAAGCATAGGTAACACAGAGGTGATTCTATGCACTAATGTGTATGGACCCCAGATGTTGGAGGAAAAGAGAAGAATTCTCCTAGACCTAGAAAACCTAAAATCCCGTTCCAGCAACCTCCACTGGATCCTGGCAGGGGACTTCAACATCATCATGTCACTTGCAGAGAAAAAAGGAGGCACTAGGAGACTAGATAGATATGTGGAAGACTTTTCATATTTCATTGACACAGTGGAGATGGTGGACATCAGAACCAGTAATGGCTAGTTCACCTGGAACAACAAATAGATAAATCAACATCAGGTAGCAACAAGTCTAGACAAATTCTTGGTGTCGGAGTCCATCATTATGTAGGGATTAACTTTAGACTGCAACATTCTTCCCTGGGGGGGTTCTGACCACTGGCTAGTCGAATTAGAAGCAAACGTCCAAACTAGACCGATGAATAGACCTTCCAGATTTGAGAAATTTTGGATCGAACATCCCACCTTCAAGGAGAACATAAACCATTGGTGGAGGGAGGAACAACCAAAGAAAGGGAGAAATATGTTCAAACTATATAAGAAACTCAAGTACATCAAACATAAACTCAAGGAGTGGAACAAGGAAATCTTTGGAAACATAAACCAAGAAAAAAAAATATTGAAGACAGAATGAAGAAACTCTAGGAAATTTCCATAGATGAAGGCTATACAGAATATCGACAAAGGGAAGATATCCAAATGACCCAGGAATGGGAAGCAATATTCCAGCAGAAAGAGACTCTATGGTGCCAAAATTCCATAATCATATGGCTAAAGGAAGGAGAGAGGAATACAAAGTTTTTTCATAGAACAACCATTGCCAGAAGAACCCACAACAAAATCCTGAAAATTCAAGATTAGGATGGGATCGAGAGAGAATCCCACAAGGAGATTGAAAATATACTGGTAAATCACTTCTGTGGAATAGCCCAGGAACCCAACCAAGACCGAATGGAGGCCATACAAAGGATACCTCAGCACATCCCCAGGCTAGTTACCGAGGAACACAATATCAATCTAAACAAACCCATCACTAAGGAGGAAATTGACCAAGTGGTCTAGGAGATGCCCAACAGAAAGGCCCCAGGTCCAGATGGTTTCACAGTGGAATTCTTCAAAGCTTGCTGGGAAGTGGTCAAACATGACGTTTATGGGGTGGTGGAAGACTCCAGATGTTCGACCTCCATTCTAAAAGCGCTAAATGCCACAATGATTACTCTAATCCCCCAAAAAAATGAAGCAAGGACCCCAGACCGCTACAGACCCATAACTTTATGCAATGTGGTTTACAAGATAATCTCCAAAGTCATAGCCAACAGATTGAAACCTCTCCTACCCACATTAATTTCACAAGAACAGACGGGTTTTGTAGAAGGGAGACAAATTTTGGACAACATCATCCATGCCCATGACCTGATACACACACTGAAAATCCACAGGAGAGGGGGGATGATAATCCAACTTCACCTAGCAAAGGATTATGACAAAATTAGTTGGCACTATATGGTCAAGACTCTGGAAGCCTTAGGCTTCACCCAACACTGGATCAACTGGATTGTTAGCCTAGTCTCAACAACAAGTTACTTTCTCTTAATCAATGGAGCCCCAGCCAAACCTTTCTGGCCTTCAAGAGGCATCAGACAAGGAGACCCGCTATCACCCTTCTTGTTCATTCTGATGATGGAAGGACTCAGTAGAAGCATAAAAAGAGTAACTGCAGGAGGACAAATAACATGCATCAAACCTTTCGAAAAATTCCCTACCTCCATGCACCAACAATTTGTTGATGATACCTTACTCCAATGCACACCCACAGTCAAGGAAGAAAAATCCTATAAAATAATCTTAGAAGAATTTGGGGAAGCCTCGGGAGTGAAGATCAATCACTCCAAATCCATGATCTATTTCTTCAATACCAACCCTACAATTCAAAGAAACTTGGCAAACATTTTGGGGTTTGAACACAAAATGCTACCAACGAAACTCTTGGGAATCCCCCTGATGAACAGAGCATGAAAAATTGTAACGTGGGAAGGAGTGATCAACAAACTACAGGAGAGGGTGAAAAAATGGACTTACAGAACCCTCAACCCAATGGGGAGACTTATCCTGACCAAAGCGGTTCTGCAAGCAATTCCGACCTATATGATGTCAGTGTTTCCCGCTCCCAAAGGAATACTACAAAAAATAATGGCCATCCAAAGGGACTTCCTATGGAAAGGAGCGGAAAATAAGAAAAAATGGGCCTTGGTGGTCTGGGAGAAGGTGTGCAAACCAAAATAAAAAGGAGGCCTGGGGTTACAAGACCCACAAGTAACCAACGAAGCCTACGGGGCGAAACTCTGGTGGAGATGGGTCAAAGAAAAATCATTACCACAGGAAAACCTATGGAAGGTCAAGTATGCCTCGGACACCAATGACCAGGATCAAATTCATTTTATGGACACAAGGGAGGGATCAACCATATGGAACCTAGCCTGGCACAACAAAACCTGGATACATAAACACAACTTATGGGAAGTGAGGAATGGTAAAAAAAACAAATTCTGGGAGGACGCGTGGCAACAGGAACCCATAATGGAAAATCCGGACAGGGAGGAACTCCAACAGGAAATGACCGTGCAAGGAAAAATCAAAATCCATAACTACTGGAAACAAGAAAATGACCGCGACAGATGGAGGATCTGGGACAAACTCAATCCACAAAATAGAGACAGGATCACAACAATAACTAAAGAGGTGAAGGAGGAATTGGGGAAAAGGAAAGTTGTAGTCTCAGAAGAAGAGGACCAATTAAGACGGGGCAGGAAAAATGTTGGGGATTTCAACTTGTTATAACCCTATAATTCATAGGATCATCTAGTGACTGGAAAATTTTCACTCTGGATGTATTTTGGCTTGCAAATAATATTTCATTTCTACAAATTATTTTCAAGGAAAGGAAAAGAAAAGAAAGTTCATGATTTTTGACGTTGAGTGGTGTTTCCTAACCCCATGGTGACAAAAGCAAGGGAAGCAATGCACAAAACCCACAAAAAGCACTAAACCTAAGTTTTTTCTACATTCGTGCCTGGAAAATAAAGAACGTTCTTAGATCGATGGTAGACCTAGTGGCGCGTAGATCAACGACTGATAGTGGATTCTGGACCCCCTCAACC
>ML807293.1:28281-41137 GCA_009831015.1 Picea engelmannii
CCTGACAATGCGCAGATGGACGGTCTACAAGCGATTCTGGACCCCCTTGACCATTCTTCCTTTAACGGTGGGGGGGGGGGGTCCGGAATGAGGCGGTTTTCCCGATGGGCCCTGTCCCAACGTGTCGTCAATCCATTGCATCAAGCCTCCTCTACTCCAGACCACTTACTGCTTACCATCTTTCCAACTTACCACCATACTGGCAATACCATACCGCCCCTGCCTCATGACATCATCCTCCATTATCCCGCCACCCATCCATGAATGAACAACTGAGGCTAAAAAGAAAAATAAGTTAATAATGTTAGCAATAAAATAAGTTTAATTAATAATTTTCGTATAGTTAGTTTAATTAAAATATGTTAGACTAGTTATTAATTAATTAATTAATAATTAAGTTAGTTTTTACATTAGTAATTACGTTAGTGTTTATTAATTTAAACAAAACATATCTAAATAAAAAACATATGAAACATAATAAAAATATTAAAACAAAATAAAATTAAAATAAACAAAGATTAAAAATAAATAAAAACAAAACAAAAACATGTAATATTAAAAAACAAAAATAAAAAAATAACACTATTCTAAGTTCCCTACCCACTCTCCCATACATTTTGGACCCCCCCCTCACGTCCCATCAGCTCATGGGGGGTCCGATAAGATGTTTCTTAAAAACCACTCCCGGACAGGTGTCGGCTTTACATGCCATCGGACCCCCCCCACCCCCTGCTAAAACCACTTACCACCTCAAGGGGGTTTGAAATACCACTTATCCCCAACAAAACCGCTTTCGCAACGTTTCCAACCAGTCTTTTTCCGAAGGAAATTTCGGGAAAACTAAGGATAATTTTGAAACACCGAGAGAGGTTTTTCTCCATAACGGGCTGAATAACAAAAACCTCTCTCAGTTTTTTCACAGGTGCCACCATATGGGAGAATCGAAGCTATCTTTCAGCCTCATTTTTCAGATTTTTGGTTTTTCCTGTTACTGTCCCGATTTTGTGGGAGCTGTTTCAGCGAGGTGGAGACAAAATTTGAGAAATGGAAGGAGGTTTTTTCTCTAGAGAAGATAATATACAATAAAATCTTCGGTTTTTTCATAGGTGTCATCGATTGGGAGAAATCGATGACTGAGCGTACCCCTATTTTCAGCAGATTCGGCCAAATTTGCAGTTCCAGATATTTGGGATTTACTTTCTATTTTCGGCCAGGAGGATCGAATTAGATCTCCTGAGCCTAAGGATTGTGTTTTTGATTTATATATATGTTTGTAATAGAGTAAAAAGGTGGATTAGTTAGGGACCATGATTTAAATCTTGTATCAGATCTCACAGAGCCATCTGTATTTTCATCAATTCAATAATACAGTCGCAACAGTTACATGATTCCTGTGTCAAATATATTGCTAAAGTGCTCCTCCTATAAATTGTTTTCTTTGTTTCCATATTTTTTCTTTCCTTATTACCTGGCAAAAGTTTATGAGTAGATTTGTTGAAAGATACACTCTGTTTCTAGCTACGGATAATATTAATGTTTTCTTCTGACATTCAGTGGCAAAATTCTTCATTGCTCTGTTGCTAAATTGATCATTTCTTTTTCCTCCTCTTTCATTTCATTTAATTTTACCAAATCCAGTAATTTTCCTACCTTGCCCTGTAAGGATGTATGTAGGGATTTGTTTTTGATTAAATCTCATATTGTGACTCCATTGCCCAATGGCCCTTTTCTCCTGCTCCAACCAAACCAATTAAAAAATCCAAACTCTGAACCCATTAGCTAGCCTAATACCTATTCAAAATAAATCTATATCAAATAGAGAGATCCCTCTCTGAGTCTTGGAGGGCTAGATCCAAGACTCGAAGTGGTTTTGATGTTGGCTTTGTGACTGCCTCCACATCCTTGGGAAAATTACAAAGCAATAACAGAATGGCGACCATACTAAGGACTTTCCCCAATAGTACACTTCAAGATCTAGATCTGATCACTGATAGTGGACAGTGACCAGACACCAGAAGGCTAAGATCATTCACCTGGTGACTCCAATTATCTCTAGACAGTGCCAACTCAAAGACTCCACTGGAGGAAGAATCTGAAGCATGACCAAGCAGCCAAGAAAGATCAGGTACTCAAGCCCAAATTGCATTCAAGACATCTTTGGTTTTATTTGTAATTATGTATTATCTTATTCTAAGCCTGATAAAAAGTACATTGTTGAAGATTGCATTGACCACCTGTTAATTGATGAGCCTCAAGAGACCAAGCCTTAAATTGTAGATCATGTACATACTCATGCAGTTGCAGAAATCCCAGTGAGACATGAGCCTCGTGCTGTATCTCCTGCCATTGTTGAAATTCCAGTTAGTTACAAGCCCCATGCTTTACCTCCTATACCTGTGAAAATCCCAGACCGATACAAGCCTCTAGATTTTCCTCCTGTCCTCCATGATGAACATAGTGGAGTTGCGCTGGGTACGCAGGTCAGCGAATGGCCTGGCGGACAAAATTGCCAACGAGGGGGTTAGCAAGGAAGGACTGAAACTAGACACTACCTGGATCAACATCCTGAATAGCCAATTTAGAATAGACTGCATCCAACTAGCGTCAAAATATCGTGACGACAACTTAAGCAAGGAAGGTCACATCGAGGAGGGTAATGTAAGGCCCAGCAGAAGGCAAAAAGGACCCAGGCAGGACATGACTACCCAACACTTGAGCACCAATTACAATGCATGATCAGATTATACAACCGGAGAGGGTACAACAACACGGTCATGTCAACAATAAGAATTGCTGGGAAATACCGTGGGAAAGTATAGACGAAAAACAACAGGAAACGAATGATGTAAGGAAAGAGGGATTGACATGGACCAATATCAATACACCACACCAAAGAACAGGTACATGGATTAGCAAAGTAGGATATCAAGTGAGAAAGGGCAAGGGCCCGCACAGGGATAACAATCGATTCATCATGATAATACGTATCGTGACGGGGAAAAAGGACAGGAAGGTTCACCTCTCCGAGTAGACCATGATTGGAAGGACGAGCCCGCAACAGGGGAATTTCAATAAGAGAAGAAACAACAGAAATAGATGCAAACAGGAAGAGAACAACTACAAGGGATACCACAGATACAAGGGCAGGGAAAGGAGGAACCCTTGTGTAGATAGGAACCGGTTGAGAATCCAACAAAGGAGCTGCCATAGGCTAGACGAAATGGTGTGAATGAAGCAAACTCACGGCAAAAGAAACCCCATCGGGAAGGAAACTCTGAACAGTCCTTGATGGGTCTTAAGGATGGATCAAGTGGCAAAAGATGTGGAGGGAACCTTTCATACTCTGGTTGCACCGAAAGGAAAAGCGAGCATTACCCGATGGGAAAAGGAAAACAAAGAAAAATGTAAGGGAAAAGCATGGGATTATCTGACTCAGGAAGCGGACTGGGTAATTGACCCGGGAGCCACGTAGCCTATGGAAACCCTCTACCACAAAATGATGGAGATGGCATGGCTAACAAAGATGATGATCAGAAAAGTGAGCTAAAAAATGGAAGATGCCAGATTGGAGGAAAACAAGGAACACAAGGAATTGTTGAACGAAATTTTGAGTCACCTCAATATTTTGGAAACCATTACCAAACTATAAGCTAAGGTCGAGAAGGACTAGAAAGACAAGATGGAGCGGTTGGCTGCTCAATTCGACCTCTACATGTGCTACGTCCATCACATGGAAATCACACCATCTGATGGAAACGGAGTGCCAAGACATATCACAAAGACATGCATGATCTCCTAGAAGGAGGAGAACAAGGGTCAGGAAGATGAAGGAAAGAAATAGATCATTGTCCTGGACTAGTGTCTGGTTAGTCGATTGTCAAGTCAGTCTGGTCAGTCTAGTGTCAGTATCAACTTCTGTTTTTTCAATTCTGTTGTGCTTATATTTTGAAAAACTGGATATGGTAGGAATGGGCTAGTTTCCCATGGTGGTAGTTCAGTCCCACCCCTCGTTTATTTCAAAAAATGCAACTTGGGAACCTCTGGCCTGGTTTCCTTTTCGGTAGACCAGGGAGTCCCCCTTTTTTGTATCATAACCCTCCTTTAGTAATACATGCTCTTACACTCACTTACAAAACAAAAAGGGATCTGGATCAGATTTTTATTTGTTGATTTAGCTAAGCCATTTCCTTGGGGATAATAGTTTTATGATTGGCCCATTATGATACCAAATTCCCCCAAAAAATTGGTGAAATTTGATCCAATGAAAATTGATCCATTGTTAGTTATGAACTTCTCTAGAACTCATAATATTAACAAAATATTTTCTTCAACGAAATTAATCAACTCTTCAGAATCAACCTTTTTGAGAGCTACAACTTCTTTCCACTAAGTGAAATAATCAGTTGCAATGAGAATGTATGAATGGCCCTTGCTGGACTTTGGATTGAATAATGGTCCCATGACATCTAGTCCCCATTGTGTAAACATTTCTTCAATTGTTATTGGTTTCAATGACATTGCTTCTCTTTTCATTTTCCCTGAAAATTTTTGGCAAGAGATGCATTTTCTAATCATCGAATATGAGTCTTTAAAAATATAAGGCCAATAGTAACCAACTCTAATAATTCTATGTGCAATAGTTGTAGGTGAAAAACGTCCGCCACAAACACCTTCAAGGAATTATCCCAACACCTTTTGAGATTTTGTTGAATCAACACATTTTAACAACATTTCATTTAAATTTCTTCGAAAAATCACTTCAGCAACTAATACATACTAGTTTTCCTTCATTTTCAATACCCTTCTTTCCTTTAAATACATACCAATTAGAAACTGACTAGATTTCAGATAAAAGATAATATCCTTGTACCACTTTGATGTGGATGATGATGATCCTGTTGAAATAGATATATCTCCATTTACAACATCAATCCCTATCATCAATTTACATAGTCCTTTCCCTCCAAATTCTTTTAAGGGATTGATCTCAATATCATATTCTTGAATTTTAGCCATCGGGTTTTCCCATTTTCCTTCTCTCAACTATTGATTTAGCAACATTTTCAATGGATAAGTTGGGACAAAGGCTATGAAATGAGATGGAGGAATATAAATATTGAAATGCGCCACCACTTAAACTAATAAGAGAGCGTGTTTTTTTTCCATTTTTGAGTACTTTAATTCATAATAATGTAAAGTCTTACTCATGAAACTTATTGGAAGTTCTCCACCCTTTAAATTTCTTTGTGTCGATATTGAAGCAATGGTTTCCTCTAAAGAAAATGAATATATTATGAAATATTGATCAAAACTCAAGTTGAAAAGTAATGGAGCAGTAGTGATTGCATGATTTATTATGGTGAATGTTTCTTGAATCTCTCGAGTCCATTCAAACTTCCAATCCTTTTTCAAAAATAGATTAATGGGCTTTACAATGTTTGCATAATCTGGTACAAATCTCTGCACAAATTTTATCTTTCCAAGGAAAGATTGGACTCCCTTTTAAGATGCCAGGGGATTCAATTCATTGATTGCCTTAATTATTTATGGATAAATATACATCCCCTCCTTACTTACTATTTTCCCCAAATTTTTTCCCTCTGATATATCAAACAAACACTTGTTCGGGTTCAGAGATATTCCATACAATCTACAATGCTCAAAGACTTCCCTCAAATGTTTGATATGTTATTCTCTAAAATTTGAGTGAATGCTCAAATCATCCTTATAGTAATCCAATCAAGTCTTTAAAGGCATGATATGTTTCTTGTTGGAAATTTTCTCCAACATTCTTTAAACCAAAAGGCATCAGTCTCCCAAGGTGTAACAAAAATCATTTTAGGTATGTCTTATTCAACAACCAACACCTGATTGTATCTGAAAAAACCATCAGGCATAGACATTAAGGCTGAACAAGTATATTTTTGTAACAACATCTCCATATTGGGGAGTGGATAGTTTTATTTAATGCTTTCCCTATTTAAATCTATGAAATCTACACAAAGGCGAATTTCTCCACTCTTCTTTATGACTATTTCTGGATTTGACAACCACTCTGAATTTCTTATTGTAACAATTATTCCAGCCCTCTTTAATTTGTCCAATTCAATCTTTACAAGAGGCTTTAGCTTAAGATTGATTATTCTTAGCTTTTGCTTGACAGGATTTGCTCCTTCTTTAAGGGGTACGATGTGTTGAAAAATGGACTTGTCATTTTATTTTATATCATCGTAAGTCCAAGAAAAAATATCATAAAATTATTTAAATAGAGAAGTATATTGCTCAATTTCTTTTTTTGTGCAATCGGTACTAAGATTTACATATTTGGGAGAGTCGTGAGTTCCAATGTTTATCTTGTGTGTCTCATGCACTTTTTTGATAGATGTATCCTCCTTTGTATCATGATTTTATGTTTGATCATCTCTTGTGAAAAGAGATTCAAACCCAATACAATATTTTGAGATAGATACATGATTTTTATCATCCAGGATTTCAAAAGAATTATTTGGATCAGCAAGAAAATCAACCAATTTTTCATCATTTTCAAAAACTTGCAAGTAATCTTGGTTGTCAAGTACTTAAGGCCTGGAAATTATATATACATGGAATGTATTTTGACTCTCAAAATCATCTATATTAAAGAGGGATGCAGTAACTGCCAGTCATTCCTCCTTCTGATTTTTATCTCTAGGAATGAAAGAGAGATTAAATGAATTGAAATAGTCCATAAGTTCAATTACTCTTTTTGCATAATTCTTTAGCCTTTCTTTCTTGATATTGTATTTATTTTTAATATGATTTATGACCAGTTGGGAATCATCAATTACTAAAAAATTCTCTACTTTCATCTACAATGAAAGGTTCATCCATTTTATCAATACTTTGTATTCTACCTCATTGTTTGTACAAGGAAACTCCAGTCTGATAGCATGTGGATAAATAATTGACTGAGCACTTTTGAAAAAAATCCCTACTCCACTTCCAGATTTGGAGCAGGCGCGATTGAATAATGTCTTCTATAATCATTGAAAATAATTCTCCTCATCTTACTTTCAAGGGTTGACCTGCTCTAGACGAAGAACAACATACATTATGATTCCCACATCAATATAATTCTCCATTAGTTCATTTTATTTCTTACTGAAGGATACAAAATTTATGGCTTCTTTAGGAACTTTGGCCATTGTTCTGTCTTTGTTAGGAAACATCATACAACTTATATCATTCATTATGTATTCTCCAATAATTGAATACCAATCTCTTCCCAAAACAACTATGCACGCTTGAGGAAAATATACAACTATGATGGTAAAAATTGTTGTGATGTGTGGTGTTGTAGTTATCCATGCACAAAAATCTTTAATCTCATCGTAGGTTGGGACCTTTCTTGAATCAATTAAATAAATATTTTCCAAAATTCATAATATTTGGTACATCCCATTCCAAGTACCCCTATGACTGACAAGGGCATGATGTTATTGGTTGCTCCACTATCAACCAAACAAGTATATAATACAACCTTGTTATTTTCTATGGTTAAATAAAATGTGGATCTTTACCCATTAGCTTCACTGATGAAATTTTTTGATGCTGACTAGAATTTGTGACAACTACTTCTATACTAGTGCTCAGTTCGTCAAGAATATTCAAAATTTTCTCCCTCTGTTGTGGAATTTTAACTACTTCCATTAAAGGAAAAGTTATTCTTAAATTTTTCAAATCGTCAATCCCATTATATGTAATATGTTGTGGATTTTTTGCTTGATTAACAATTGTTTCTTGTTTTGTTGTCACTGCAACATTTTCTTTTGTCTTTCCTTTTTATTTTTCAACAACCTCTTTTGTTTTGAATATGTTTACTTGTGCTCTCGTTTGTGCAACATTTTCTTGTGAAATGTCAAGATCTTCTTATTCATTGAAAATGTAAAAGGGTTATTCACCTTCATCCATTTGAACTGATTCATGAATTTCATCTTGAATGACATCAACGTCCTGATCAAAATTCTCAAAATTTTCTTCTTCAAAAATTTCTTCCAACACCACAACATTAAGGTTTGGCACTCTAAGTGCCCTTTTCCCGTGATATTCATTTATGTCATCTCTATCATGTCTCATCCTTTTCTCTTGGAAAAACTTTCTTCTTTGTACCAGGATAGGAATTCTTGGATTTTGATTTGTGGGAACAAATTTTTCATCTCTTCTTAACCTCGTTAGCTTGTTCGACACTTGTCGAATAGTTCTATTCATTTGAGATATTTCCATTCTTTTATTTGTTTCTTGAGTTGTGGCTTGGTCATTTTTTACATTAAGGATAAACCCCTGGATAATTCCTCCTCCAACTCCTCGATTCTCAAAATTCCTTGAATTTGACGGTCTTGGATTTGATATGGAAAGAGTATCCATTTTCCTCTGGACATTCCCTAATATTATATTAGGATATTCATTTGTTTCTAACATAAATCCTCCATCTTCGTTGATTTTTGAATAGATTCATTTAAATTGTTTATCCCCGAGGATCTGATGGAATAATTTACATTTGAGGGCATTGTTGATGCTTGAATCCGTTAGGACCGAAACGACAACCTAACGAGGATGTAGACCCCCCTTCATTTTTATAGAGGTGTTACTCCTCTTTATATTTTCTTGGGATTTCTAAATATTCAGAATGTGGGACTTGACAGAAGTCTGTTGTAGTAATTCAAATAAACATAAATATTGCAAGAAAATAAAAGGAAAAATGTTTTTTGTTTTTATTTTTAAGGAAAGTTTCTGAGAAAGGACCAGGAATCACACATTTCACACATTTAAAGAAAATAAGAAAATTTTCCTCACATCCATCATAGTTTCAGATAAAGATTTGTGATCACATAAAATAAAAACAAGACGGTTTGCATGCATAAGAGAACTTTAACAGAGTGACACATGGGAAACTCAAATAAAGATAATGATATATTAACTTCAAATACTTTATATTATGAAAACAGGGTTAAAAAGCACAATCAATATTGTTCCCAAAGTATCTCTCTTGAAATTTCTAAAAAATATAGAGTTTGTTACATATTCTTTGAAATTTAAAATGTGTTTGTCTTAAAGACTGAGATTGGGGCTCCTGCAGACCGTAAAGCAAATAAATAAAATAAATAATCTCTTAGAAGGAAGACAGTGGGCGGTAGAAGAACAACAATAGTTGGTAAGAATAAAGAGGAGTTATCAACCTTCGGTTAAACCTTTCTAGTGAAAGAGGTGGAATAAATGGATGAAGGACTTGATAAAGAAAAAGAAGGATGTGATCAACATAAACTTACTATGATGGTCTCTCATTCTTTCATTTGCTTATTGATGTCCTTTTATCATTTTCATCAATGGTTACAGGAACCGTATCAACTGTTTCTTTCCCTTCATTGGTCAGTTTATAGATAGCTTTCTTGAACCATTCTTTGATGTAACTTTTCATTGGTGCCACATTGATTTCATGCCAGATTTTGATTTTGAACAACTCACCCTCCAATTCCCTTAGATAAAGGGAAATGCCATGTAATGCTTATTCAATGTACTTATTTTTTACGGAGTAATCCACTAGCCAGTTATCTATGTTGTCCTCATCATATTCAATTATACCATTGAATTTTTCAATTGGCAATCCTTTAAAAATCTCAACTTGCTCATCAAACTATTTTTTTGTTAGGAACAATGAGTTGATGATCAACTTGAGATCTTGGACTTTGTTAGTGCTTTCGGCTAGGTCCACCTCCGTGATCTTTTTGAATATTTCTTCCCTCCTTGCTATGGCTTAGATTCACACTTGAACAATGTTATTCAAGTTCTTTATATTTTTTTTCCAGCATGCGTTCAACTGCTTGATCCGACTTGGAGAGGTAAGGTCCTCCTCTCTTCTCATTAGCTCTGACATGTTGGAAACTTTAACACCAAAGGGTACCACAACATCAAGGTAAAAACCTTCTTCATTTTTTAGGTCGGCTTGCAAATACTCATGGAAGGCATGCACCCTCGAGCCAAAAAAAATCATATTCTTTGAAATCTCCCAAGCTTATGTGATCAATGCCATTCTTTTCTTGATATTATTCTCCACATAGCTCCTGCCTGATGTAAGTAAGCTTGAGGATCCTTTTAATTTAGAAGTTGGTGTGGTGGGTCCAACAATTGCCAAAGGGCTGGAAAGAAGTGGAAGAGGCATCAAGGTCTCTTCCAGTTCCTTAATCCTTTCCTTTAACTTTGTATTTTCAGCTTCGATACCACTAATGGAGTAATCCAATGCATCGCCAGTTTCTCTATCAATTTTAGAAATCTGGGAAGGCTGCATATCTCTTAGGTCAACCTTTGAACGGCATTTTCCTTTATTATTCTTTACATCACTTTTCTCAATAATCTATTTTTTAGATTCTTTGTCAAAAACAACGCTCTGCAAAACAAATGATTGTTCTTCATCGAAGGTCTCATTCTCAACAATTTCCAAAGACAGAATCTGGTGGGTCGTGCTTCTCGGATGATTAATGTTAAGAAATTTTTTCTCTATGTCTGCTTTGAGTTCCATATCTTCGAGGGAGAATCTATTCATATCACTCTCTATGCACTGGTCTTCTTCCTCTTGCACTACATTTTTTCTCTTTTTCCTTAGTGGGCGTTTGTGCGAGATTTCAATTTTTCCCGGAGGGGGATTCTTCTCTCCTCCTCCCCCCAAACTATTGTTTATTACTTTTCTAGATGGGTGGGCTGATGGATCACTACTATGAGATGTTGTAGTCTTAGGAGTAACAGTTGGGGACTGGGCACTCTTCTCACTGGGACCCTTTCCTTTTTGTTTGTAGAATTCATTGGTACTGAGTATCGTCTCCAAGTCGCCAACAATGTGAATAGGAACACCCAAGTTATTATCTTATTCTTCTCCTAGAACATGGATAAAGGAATTTCTAAAACCCACTGTTAACATATGTTCCACAAAAATTCCATTAGGGTCAAACCCTTTTATCTTTTCAGCATACTTGAGATTCAGGTTGTGGAAGTGTTTTGCAAATTCATCGATTTTGTTCATATTTTTTAATACAAAGTCCCCAATTTTCTAATGCAAGGGTATGCATTTATTTTTTCGTTTCTCAGGAAAAAAGTGCAGCCAGAAATTATATTTCCTTACAACTTATGTAATAAATAGTTTTTCATATATATGGCATGGGAACTCGTCATTTTCGAAAAAAATACTAAGTGTAGTAACTAGAAAGGGAGAAAAGAAGGGAGAAAAGAAAAGGTGAATTAGGGTAAGTATAGAAGAGAGAAAATAAATGAAGAAAAGAAATTGGGAAAATAGAAAAGGGGAGGGAAATTTCGAAAGCAGGAATTGATCTCAACATGAATGTGTTTTTATAACAACCAAAAATAAAAGGAGAATTTGGTTGTTGCTCTTTTGTAATATGATTCAATGTCTTGAAAAATCTTAAATTAAAGTCTTTGATTCTTTCACCCTTTTTCAAATTAATTTGAGTGAACTATGTGAGAAATGTATGGTATGAAATTGGGGGTGCATAGATAGTGAGAAACATATTTTCCAAGTCATCAAATGATGAAATTGAATGAGCGGGTAGAGAGGGGTACCACTCATAGGCTCATCCTATCAATTTATGAAAGAATACTCTAACAATGACATCATCATATTATATCAAATGGATGTCACAAACCACTAAGAATTGATCTAGATGTCTCTTCGGATCTACGCTTCCATCTCCTGAAAAAAATGGGAGAAATCCTTGGGGAAGGGTCGATAATAGATGTTGTTCCCCATGCAAATTAAGAGGGATAGACCTAGACCTTCCTCTTGGAAATCTTTTTATTTCTTCTTGATTCTCAGGAACTTCATTCCTTCATTCTCATTCTCCCATTATTAGGGTTCTTGTTGTCTTTGTTCTGGAATTTTAACCAACTTATGTAGATTGAAGTTGTTTACTCTTTCTTCTTGTTATGGGTCCTTAATATGATTCCATATTTTTCTTAAGTTTCAAGCTCTTCTTCTTTTTCTTGTTGCAATTTCTCTTTCTTCCTCATGGGCCAGGGTTTCCCATGATCCATTGCGATCTTCTTGGATTTTTGTTGTTGATAGTTATTATGGTAAAGTTCCCCCTGCGGACAAGTGAAAACCCCCTTGGATCAATACCCCTCTTGATCCAAGACAAAATAAAACAAAGTGTGAACTACTTCCCCCCTAGACCTATTTAAACAATTAGAATGAGAATGAATAGATGGATGACTTACCTTTTGACGTCAATTTTCCCCGTTGCTCCATCATTTGACCTTGATGTCCTAGTTGTTAGGCGCAAGAAAATATCTGCAAATAACAAAGTGAAACCTCCTTCTTCCACACTATATTGTTAATTGAAAATAGATCTATCTATGATGAATTTAACAAAATTATACATGCATACACTTAAATTCATAAACATGAGAGGAATATGCCAAGTTATATATTAATGGAAAACCAACAAAATGGAAGCACTTACAATCTAAATTTTGGCATTGCATCATGTCCTCCAATATCTCTTATCCATCCTTTTGGATATCACACAATCAAGGTATGATGCTCTTAATTCTCCTTCTCTTGAATGTCTCGAGATCATAAGTATGATACTCTAAAATTATCCCTCGACTTTCACTCAAGCATGGCCTTTATTATATAGGCTTTGAGGTATCAAAACCATAGGATATTTTTTAAGAGAGGATGTGGTCAGAAGAGGATTTGTCTCAACCAAGAAGATTGACCTTTCCTTGAATAGGAGATAGCTCAAACCAATCCCTTAACCAACTATAAACTCTCAAAAACAACCTCACAAATCAAATAAAAATGGTTGCAACA
>ML807293.1:41327-59332 GCA_009831015.1 Picea engelmannii
GGTGACTATCACTCCCTAGGACACTTTGTGGGAGCTATGGTCAAGGTTTCGTCACTCCTTGTATATGGGCAGGGGCAAAATGAAACTCATTTAAGGCCAAAATCTCAAGGAAAAAGATGATATTTCATCCTCCAACTGATATTTTTCCTTTTCAACTTGTTTAGGGTTCATGAAAAACACTTCTTTATGGTGATAAAGTTGTGACATTTAAGTGCGACATGTAGTATAATGTGATACATAAGTGTGACACTTAGTAGTGTGACAAATCGACAGTTAGTAGAATGTGATACATAAGTGAAACACTTGGTAGTGTGGGAATTTGGTGCATAACAATAGTACCAAATCGTACAACTGATGGATAACACAAGTTTGATTTCCTAATCCAACTTGTAACTAGGGATGATTAGGTTCATGTTGAGTCATGAATATTTTGGTCTGCAAAATGAGCCTTTTTTTCTCCCCAGTATGGTCACCAAAAATGTTGATGTTTAGATTGGTCAATATCCAAAAGACAACCTCAAAAGGATATTAATCCCCTTTTGTTTTTATAGAGGTGGTACTCCTCTTTGAATGAAACATTTATCTTGATGCTTGAAATATTAAAATAGGGGATACTTAAAAGAAACCCAAATATTTATCGCTCAACAAAATATAAAATAGTATTGATTGAAAAATAATATATTCACAAAGAGAATTCTGAAGAAGAGGTCCAAGAATATTCAAATACTAAAATACAAAATATGCAGAATATTGTATAGAAATATAAATAACCATTATATGGAAAATAATATAATTCTCACATCCATCACAATATCATAATTTTGATCACATTCATAAGAAGGAAAGACGAAGGTCCACAATTGAGACAATTTTAAAAGAGCATTTAATTCAAAATAGGAGAGAACATGATAGGTGCACTTCAAACATCCCATGCTCAATAACTTAGAGTTCAAGAAGTAATTGAAATTACACCCCAAAATAGTTCTCTTGGGAGTTCAAAAAAAAAGTCTTTAACAGCCTATTAATAAAATAAAAACAACATTCTTCCAAATGGACTGGGGTGGGTCTCCCATAGACCATAAAATGAAAGTGGAAAATGAATGAATATGAAAAGAAGAAAGAAAGAAGTGATCAGAAATCGGTTTTTTTTTTTAGGAATGAAAATACACAACTCGATGATTCCTAAACGAGAAGAGAAAAAAATATAGAAGGATGTGATCAATTTACTCATTGTGATAAATTTCTATCTCATCTATTTGTTGGCTTGTGTTCCTTTTGTATTCTCCTATTCTAGGATTCTTTGACCGGTTGTACCATCCACTTCTTTATTTATTTCAAGTATTTTGATTAAAGCATGAAATTTAACCAATTCTCAATATAATCCCTCATAGGTGTGACAATTATCGCTTTCTTTACTCTCATGTCAAATAATGAATCCTTTATTTCTCAGTAGTCAATTGAAATTTGATGTAATTTATCTTTTATATCTTCATTCTTGTTTAACAAATTGAATAACCAACTTTCTACCTTAAATTCTGAATACTTTGTTAAATTATTAAATATTTCGGTCGATGGAGATTTCAATGGTTCCAAATTTTCTTTGAACTGCTCCTTGGTCATGAATAAATAATTTAAGATTATCTTAGGGTCATGAAATTCTCCAACTGTTCTAGCCAGTTCCAACTTAACTAAATTTTGATAATGTTCTCCCCTCTTAACACTTAAAGTTTCAAAATCAACCAATATTTCCTTTAAACATTTTATTATTTTAATTCAACAAGCTTGTAATTGTTTTTTATTGACAGAGGAGGGTAGGTCTTTTTCTTTTCTTTCAAGCTCACTCATATTTGAAACTTTAATAACAAAATCAGTAATTTCCCCTTTGTAAAACTCCTCATCATTTTCCAAATCAACTTGAAGCCGTTGTTTCAAATTCATCATTTTTTATGCCAAAGAAATGAAACTATTCACTAATTCCCATGCCTCAAGAATTAAGTACATTCGCTTCTCAATACTTTTTCCAACATACCTTCTGACTGCAAGAATTAATCTTGATGTCCCTCTTAGTTTTGAACTAGACTCTGGTGTTCCATCAAGGGACTTCCATGACTACATTGTAGCGATTGGGCTGGAAAATATGGGGAGGGGCATTAAGGAAATCTCCAATTTTCTAATCTTGTCTTTGAGAGTAGCATTTTCACTCTCCATCTCACCAATGAAAATTTTAAGGGCTTCACCTATGGCCTCATGGATATACACAATTCTTGATGGTGGGACTCCATTTAGGTCAAGCTTTGAGCTTGTATTTCCTTGAGCCTTTTTATTTCTTGCATTGGTTTTCTCAAAAACGAATATCTTTGAAATTTTATCAAACAAAGCACTATGTAGGGTCATGGACTCCTCTTCAAATAAAATTGGTTCTTGTGTGGCTAGTTTTGTTGGAAATTCTCTGCTTTCTTGCAATATTTTCTCCTCGTTGGGGAGTTCTATGTCCTCATTGCTCATTGTTGGCATCCAGATCCATGTCTTCAAGAGTGATTCCATCTTCAAGTTCGACCTCATTTATTTCTTCCTGATTTATTTTCCTTTTTATTTTACTGGTTATTGGAAGCTTATGGGTTTTTTTAATACTTCCCTTAGAAGGGTTATGGTCACCTCTTTCATCAGAGTTATCAATTGGGGATTTCTTTTGATCTTTATCTATATGTTGAGTTCTCTATTTTGATGTGACACTTTTTTGTGAAACATTGGGAGGTCATGCACCCATTTCATATACAACTTTTCCATATTATCAATGTTGTTTAGTGGTGTTGACCATAGTTTCAATATGTTATTGTTTGCTTTCAATAGAAAGCTCCTAATGAATCTGGTTATCCCCTTCCTCTTCCTCAAATAAAAGGGTATTTGCAAATGCAACACTGTAACCCACATAAATCATATGATTCATGAATGTTTGGTAAGGGTCGAATCCTTTGACTTCATCTGCTAGATTTAAATTTAATTGGTCGAATTGAACAGAAAAAACAACAATGTTTGTAATGCGTTTTAATACTATTTCTCCGACCTTCTAGGGAAAATGGAGAAATTTCCTTTTCCTTTTTTCAAGGAAGAAATGAGTCCAAAATCTATATTTTTTGCACACTTTTGTTAGAAAAATATTATCTGATACATAATATGGAAATTATGATGGTTTTTCTTTAGAACAATAAATCTGGATGACACTAAATTGTTCCATTGCTTTGAAATGCCCTCTTTTTTCTAAAAATGTTTCCACTTATAAAGATGTTCTTGAAGTTCCTGTTCCAAATACGAGCTTCTTAAAAGAAGAAACAAATGAATTATGCACTTCGTAAAATTGGTACATAGCCTTTTGTTTCCATAAGGTAGGGTACCATGTCTAAACTGGGTCAATTTTGTAATTGACATGTTTTGGTAGATGCAACCCTTTAAAACATGAAAATATGTGATAACAGAGATTAAATACAAGGACATACAAAATTTGTTATTCTTTCTAAAATTTGATAGTTGAAAGGATAGTTCACTAGAAATAATCATTTCCCAATAAAAAATTGTTTTTTCATGAATGGAGAAATTAGGATGTATAGAGACAAATGAGGAATTGTAGCAGTTGATTCCTTTCCAACCACCCTGGTGAAAATCCATGCCATTTCTCGGTAGGGATACTTTAGAAAATTAACCTGGATAGTTGATAGGTATTTTGGGATCGTGGTCGGATCTTCAAGATATTCTTGCAAGAGATCAAATCCACCAATTAAATATTTATATTCGTCCCCGTTAAATGTAATCATAGGCTTTGGAAGTTTAAGCATTCTTCTAAAAATAGGACTTAAAGAAATTGAGGATTCACCTTGAAGCTGAATTATCCGTTGATTTTTATCAAACTTATCTATACACTAAGAAACTTGCTCTTTGCAGTTGAATACTTCAGGAATACAACCTGTTGAAGAAATCTCAGATGTCCAAATATGATTATAAATTTTCTCAATAGGCAGCAATATCGAATAATATTTGTAGTCTCTTCACCACTGGAATTTTTGGTCTTCTTGTCCTAAAGTATTTAGTGTATCATAACATAACTTCTCTCTCCTTCTGGTTGTCATGTTAAATGGAGTTGGTGAACTATTGTGTTGTTTCTTTTTAAAAACATTGTTATCAATCTAATCCCATTTATTATACAATACTTTGGATCCTTTGGTTCAAAGAGATGTTAATATGAAATAATCTTGAAATTGATGGACATGGTAGTCTCGAGAACTACACCATTAATTACGACCTTTTTACACTTAACCAATTTTTATCTCTATGAGATTTGCATTAAATATTCATTGGAGAATGTGACAAAATGAGATGAGGATTTACCGCAGTGAGGTGAAGGATTGGAGGTATGAGAAGAAAAGATGGAGTAATTATGAACCCATGAACCTGCGGCGAGGGCTCAAAAAAATGACTAAGTATGAGAACTCAATTGGGATCAGGGGTAGGTGACAAGAATAATGAAATCAATGTGAACCTCTAGTAGAGTTTCAAGATTTTTTAAGTATTGAAATATCATAGAGGTAAAAAAGTATTGAAAATACACTAAGTATAGAAAATCAGTTGGAACTAAGGGTCGTAGTGATAGTGAATGAAAAAGAGAACTCCTTTTAACCTATGATGAAGCATTTAAAGAAAAAATCTTAGTGTTGGTATGAAATGAGCATGGAAGTACAAGAGGGTGCAATTTGAAGACCGTGAAGTTTTAGGATTTGAATAAGCATATGTGATTAACCCATTAGATAACACAAAAGAAACCAAGTATTGGTGCAAAATGGATAGGGAAAAATAAAAAGGTGCGTTTTGGAGGAGGCAAAATCTTGTAAAATGACTCGTGAACCTACAACAAAACAAAAAAACTTCTTAGTGAGGAAATATAAAAAGGAAGAATTGTGAAAGACTTAACACACTTTTAGGTCAACAAGAAATCAACATGATATTTCATTGAAAAATGATACACAATGAAGACATAATTGACTATTCAATTTAAAACTCAAAGGGTTGAAAACCAATCACCATCTATGTGAAAATAGTTCTTTGGCAATCACACAAAAAATATGCAGTTGTCTTTAACATAATGCTTGTGAAAAAAGTCTAAAAGTCAAAATAGCATTTCCTAGAATACAAGTAAAGTAGCACATATGGACAAAACTTAACATGATGTTTCATTGAAAAATCATAAAGAGTGAAAGTAGACTTGAAAATTTAGTTTTAAACTCGAAGTCTGGAAAATCATTATCCATTTATGCCAAAGAGTTTTTCAGCAAGTTCAAAAAATATTCAATTGTATTTTAAATAATGTATGTAAAAAATAAATGTGTTTGGTCAAATGGATTGGGATTGGGGCTCCCGTGGACTAGTAAATAGAAGAAATACCTGGAAGAAAGAGAGAAAGATAGTTAGAAAGAAACATCAAGTCTGTAGAGGAAACAAAACAAACAATTGCAACCAATTACCAAGTCAGCAAACAAAAAGGAAAGCAGAAGCAAATGCAAAGAATAGATTACCTACCAAGAAGCAAGTATTATGTTAGTTTGGTTTGTCCTTAATTGTTGTGTATCTGCTTTCATAACATTTTTTTCTTTGGGATTTTGTTGAAGAAACTGTATGTGGTAGCTATTCTGGGTTAATAATTTGTTGCAAGGCGTTCTTGACCCAGTTATTAATATCATTTTTTATTGGTGGGATGGTGATTTTTTTCTTAACTTGAAGCATGAAAATTTTCTCCTCCATTTCTTTGCATTTTGTTGTAGTTGTTCGATGGATGACAAGTGCTCTTCATTGTCATTAAAAAATGCAACAAGCCATTGTTTCGGTTCTTCCTTAGGAAACTCCACAAGCTTGTCCAACTCACTAGTTAATGAAGTCTTTACTGATACCATGTCACTATTAATCTCTTCTTTAGTGATCATCGTTGAATTTATGAAACTTTGTGGACCCTGCATTTCTTTAACGACATCAAATTATTTTAAAATAACATTGCCTCTTCTTTCATTGAGCTTTTTGCAAGAAACAATTGCATCTTGCATCATTTTTATTCATTTTTCCCAACTTGCCATTATTTGCCTTATTTTATTGATATTGGGAAATCCTTGTTGATTTCTTCGATGGTCATTGATACTAGTCACCCATGCAACAAAAGTGTTTAGCTCATTTTTGCAGTAGGATTCATCATGCTGCAAGTTTCTTTGGAAATATCTAGTAAAAAGTATTGTCCTTTGTAAAATATCATGTTGAATACTGCTGACTTCCCATGCCTGTCTAACTATATCAAGTCTTATGTTAATGTTATCAACAACATAGACTCAACTCCATTTAACAATTGTAGGGCCTTCTTGATTGGCCTTGAGAATGTTGGGGTACTTGGAGGAGTCTATTATGCTGAAAGTATGGATAATGGTTATTAAAACAATGGTATGGGATTCAATTCCTCCTCAAGTTCACTTATTATTTTCCTCAATAAGTGGTTTTCAAATCTTGTTCTTAAATTGAATCTGTAAGAGCATCCCTTATGGAGTGATGTATTTGCATGAGTTCATACGATGCAACTCCTGATACATCGAACACTGACCTTAATTTCTTAACCACCTTTTTATGTTTGAAATTGATCCTCTCTATATGCAGTTTCTTTTTGTGCTTCTTGTATTGATTGTTGTGCGGTGTTAACTACTAGTTTTCAAAGAACATGGGCTCCTCTGTTGCAGGGTCCTATCAAATTTCTTGGTTTTCAACAATTTTATAGGATACCTAGTTGGGTAGCTTTGTTCTCTCAATTTCCATATGTTCAATATTTGTTAGAGTTCTTGTATCTTGTGAATTGTCTCTATTTGGTGTTCATTTATTTTTTTGATGTGAAATTATATGTGCCGATTCAATATTTGCATGAGGTGGTTTCTCACCACCGTCATCTCCATCAAACCATCATTATTGTCTTTTTTGTTTACCTTGTGTTGTTCAGTTCTTTGTTGAGGCAAGGAGATCTTGCATGGCTTGCGATTGGAGGAATATTGGACATTAGCAGTGGTCGTCCCCCTTTTCCTTGGTTTACCCTAGATTTTGGTATTTGAACTTATTTATGTCAACAATCCATCGTTGCATGCATTTTTGTCCTTCTTTGATGAATTTTCAGGGGTTTCTTCATCAAATCTTGTAAAAAGGTTGTTGTACCTTATTGATGTTAAAGGTCCAAAGAACAATTCCTCGGGATCAAATCCCCCTAAGGGCTCTGGTTATTTTAGATTAAATAGACTAAGTGTCTTTGAGAGTTGTTTCAGATGCACTAGATTCCTAACCATTGTTTCCCCAACTCGAAGAGGAAATGTAAATAATAGTTTTTTTCTCATTTTGTCAAACATAATACACCAAGCTTTATAATGGCATAAGAATTCCAAAATAAAATATCTGTCGCATAAAGCTATAGGGAGTAGAAGTGGGTTTTCTTGACAACCATACAAGCATATTAAGTATGATTTTTCTCTTGAATGAAAATGAATTTTCCCTTAAGAAAATTTGCATCTTCCTAGGTTATTCTCTTGGGATTTGTGCCAACCAAGATGTGTTTGAACTCTCTAACAAACTTATCTTGAACAATGAAAAAATTGAATGGTTCTTTATGTTTTCATAGCACTGTGTGCCAGAATTGTACTGGTTTGTTGTGTATATTAACAATCGCCTTGATAGGGAGACTCTCAAAGAAATTGCAAAAGACAATTGTGAATACCTAATATGTAGCCATGAAAAATATTTGAGTGTTAAAGTAGTTAATTAACTGAAAAAAAAGTTCATTTGTTATGACCTCTTCCCAATCAAACATGGAATCCTTGCAAAACGAAAAAGTATAGTGCATATAGAGTTGACCTAGGTATGTGTGAAGTCAACTTGCGACCAACAACACAAGCGAATAACCATGAAAAGTATTGGTACGGTTCTTGTAGTAGGGTTATATTGATTATTGAAATTCCGGTCGACATGTTTGCAGAAGGTAGCAGAAAGTCTCTCAACACATTGGAGTCGACTGCTTGAGAAGCCAGGAAGGCATCTGCATCCACAAGATGAATATTTTTATTTGAAAGAAGAATACAGATCATTTTATTGAACATTTTCGAAGTAAGAACCAATGGATTATTTTTTTGTATTGTTACTTTAATCATCCTTGTCCTTGAGTCGAACCTTCAAGCCCACCAAGTTATGATTTCTTTGAAGTCAAAGACTTCAGGAACACAACCAACATTAACTAGGCATGTGGTCCAGAATCTGCATTTTGCTTTTCTTCTAGTGACTTGTTCAAGAACCACTAGTACGAGGTAGACCAGTGTAAATTTGTGTATTCCTTGGCTAGTGAATTGACAATATCACCACAAAGGACTCTTTAATTCCTCTTTTTCCATAGTGTTTCTTTTTTAATGAACCTTGGTATAGGTGAACATTGTGAACAATATATTAGCAAGGTCCAATTCCTTTAAATCGGAATGCATGGTGTGTATTCACCAGAAAATAATTTCCACACATATGAACTATGTTTGAAACACAAGTAATCATTAATAGGAACCATTATCAGGTCACATAAAAGCAGGACATTTACTTTGCATTAGATTTATTACCTACTTGTTGTTCTTTCTTGGTATACCAGAGAAAATCATGCTACCATAAACGCTTTGATTATAGTGAAAATTACCTTCCTTGTCAGAATATGTGTTGTGAAACTATTGTGTTTACAGACGGTGAGAATTGTGATAGGTGTGGTTCTATCTCTTTTACTAAAAGTTTGTTTCTGCATGTAAGTTAGTTACAGAATATGGGTGGCCATAAATAGAGACCACTAAACAACTCATAAAAAAGTGTGACATTACTTCGCACAAGTGGTAAATAACTTTTGTTCTTTTCCAAATGGTGGCAAATAAAGGTCCCATAAATGAATCAGTTATCGTGCAAACTACATATCTTTTTATAATGTCGGTGCATAACTGTTGGAAATTCTAAATTGTGGAAGTGGCATTTGCGCCCGAATCAGCCATGAATTGTGCACACAAGGGTTGAAAATAAAACTAAGAAAGTTTTGAATTTGTGGGTGATATATACGTGTGAAGAGTGAAGATATAGAAGATATAGGTGTGCAACCTCTGGGGATATCACAATGGAAAAAGACTTCATGCAATGTGAAAAGTGGCTAAGTAAAAGGGCTTTTCAACAAGAAAGTTTTGAAGAATAGTGCATCGGTAGTATAATTTTATACAAGAAATGCATTGGGGCTCTTGCATGGAAGGAGTCAGTCCATGTCCCTCTAGAAAACAATATTTCTTCTTCTAATTGCAAGAGCTTTGCAAATGTTAGATAGAATTTTTTGCATGGTGCATAGGCAATGAATAGTGTTTGCAAAAACGTGATTCATATAATAAAGTAGAATTGCATTATTGTTTATGCAAAGAAGACAATTGTAAGAATAAAGTAAAAAGTAACTGAGAACATTTATCATAAAAATTTATGAAAACAAGGGTTGAAAATAAGAATAATAAAGTCTTAACTGTGTAGGTGATATATGTGTGTGGAGTGTGAACATGTAGAAGATATAGGAACATTTTCGAGCTAACTGTGCTTTTTATTCTTCTATTTTTGTTTTCTTCTTTTGGATTTGTATTCTTCCCCTTTAATATTTAGTTTTGACATTTGGTATGTTCAAACAAAGAGAAGGATATGTGTGCAAAGAACAAAAATCTATCGAAAAATTTCATAGCTAATGGAGTCACGAGGACGACGGTCGGAGTAGAAGTGACTTATGTTTTATTGATCCATTATGAAACTGTAGATGACAAGAAATATAAGTGACTTCTGAAGGGGATGGAGGGAATATCATGAAGGAGATGCACATTATAGGAATGTAACATTTCCAATAGGTAAGTGCTATGTTTTTCCATATTTATCTCTTCATGAAATACTTGATTTAAATTTTATAGTCCCATTTCTTGTTTTTGCAGACTTGCTAATAGATAACATCAATTTAAACTTGGATTTATTATTCCTTTGAAATATTTTTACTTAATAATTTTAGGGTTAGGATGAATCTATACTTTTCAATGTTCCCCTCTTTATTTATTTATGTCATATCCAGGGTTTGCATGTCATGTTTTCCTTTTATGTCTTTATCTCAAGGTTTAAGAAAATTAATGCATATGCACATGCTTGAAGTGTGTTCATTAAAGGCATTATTTAGTTTTATTTTGTAATTTGGAATATTATGGAAGTAATAAAATAATCTGTGAAGATTTTTTCCCATTTCCTCAAAGTTGAAGGGTATTTTTCTTACTTGTTTTTTGTCACTTTTGCTTTAACCAAAACATTGCAACCACCTGTTCTATTTGGAATGGGAATATAACTTGTAACTTAATGTCATGCTCTCTCGTTTCCCATTTTTACTTGCCTTTTTTATTCTTTTACTTGTAATATAGAATCATGCTCTTTTTTATCATTTTTAGTTGATTTTTTAAAGTTGTTTGTGGTTTCATGCTCTTCTCTCCCCAATTGTTAGGGTGATGTTAATTGGTTGGATGAGTTAAAATTATGGTATTGTAAGTTTTGAGTGTTCCATTCATAGGAATTATGGTTGATATCTTTGCTTTCTTTTCACTATCATATAAATTATGTTTAGCTTGGGCCTATTTATTTACTGGCTAATTTCATTTGATTTGGAACTTCATGAAATTGTTTCTTTATACAATGGAATTGCATTAAAGAAAGAACAATTGCAGATTAAGTTGGCATGTTAGCTTTAGGAATGTGTGATATTTCTTAAACATATAGATGGTTCAAAGAAAGTCACATATGGTGATACCATACACATATAGTTGGTGCAAAGGTGAAACTTCGATTCTTGGAATTTTAAAGCTAAACCCCAGGTCAAATTTGACATTTTTAATAGGGTGGCAGCTGTGGGAGTTGTTCTATATGGCTCTAAGGGAGAAACATAATTGATCTTCTCCTGGGGTCTTGGGCTTGCCTCAAATAATTAATAAGACCATATTTACTTCGCACATATGAACTAAGTGTTTGTTTTGCGTGGACACACCTATGCGGAAGTCCAGAAGTCATATGTGTACGAACTATATGTTTGGGTTGAAGATGCTTTTTATTTAATAAGTGTTCAGTGTGTGTGGATATACTTGTGCAGAAGTGCGAAAGTTATATCTTTCTAGAATAAATACAATTTGTTGCATAATGTAAATTAAAATATTATCAATTGATTAACATTATTTTCTTGTCACACATACAATTGTTGCTTGTCATGGATTTGGAGCTTGCTACATAAAAATATATATGGATCGAGAGGATTCATGAAATGTGAGTGTCCAATTATGTGTCTCAATGAAAAAATAGAGGGACTCCTAGTCTGACAGGGACCCACGGCTAGACAAGGATCCTTATGTCGTCAGGGACCCCTAGTTTGATAGGGAATCCTATCCATGCATAGGAAACTAGTCATGCTAGGAAGTTTAGTGGAATAAAGACCGTATCTGTAAAGTTAATCTCCTTTTTAATGTTTCAAATATTAGTGATTTAAAATCGTGCATATATAATGAAGAGGAACCTTTGCAAACAAGGAGATATAGTCAGTGAAAAAGACTGTTAAATTCATCTAGATCTAGTGACGTTGAAGATCACAACCATTTGCAAGTAGTTCTCAAGTTGATACATTACATGATGGATCAATGCAATATTTTTCTAGTGATGATTTTGGGGGAATTTTTTTGGGGGCAAATTGAACATACAAATGAGAGAAAAGGATATTTGTGAAGAGAACAAAAATCTATCAAAAATTCCATAGCTAATGGACTCATGGGGACAATGGTGACCTTTGAGAAGGAGGTAGGTAGGTATTTATATACAAGTTACAACCTTATAACACAATCCCTAAGTACATTAGTTAATCAATATGTGTGGAGACTTTCTTTGACAATTTGTCTGCACCTTCGCACATATATGTTTATTAATTTGTGTAAACACGATTTTTAATTTTTTTAATATAGTATTATAGAAATAATTAAAAGATTAATAATTAATTATTAATATGCAATGTGCAATTTATTAAATAATTAAATAATTATTAATTATTTAATATTAAATAATTAACTATTTACAAATTATTTAATATTGCAATGTGCAATGCATTGTTGATTATGTGTGGACACTTTTGCTATGACGATTTGTCTGTACCTCCACACATATATATGCCCACACATGTATGTTTGTTAGTTGGTGTAAAAATAGTTTTTAAATTTTTTTAATATAGTCCTATACAAATAATTAAAAGGGTAATAATTATTTATTATTTTGCAATGCGCAATATGTAATGTGCAATTTAATAAATAATTAATTATTTAATATTAAATAATTAATTATTTAATATTGCAATGTGGAATGTACTACTTCTTATGTGCAGAGACTTTTTCTTTGATGATTTGTTCACACATCTACACAAGTATATCTGCACATAGGTATGTTTGTAAATAAGTCTTAAATCAATGCTCAAGTGCATTTACTTTACATCGACCCTAAATTACAACCCTTTTCTTCTAAATCTGAGAAAAATCAATGTCTCAAAAGTGACTAGTCCTTCCTCCATATTACCTACCTTATGACAACAAAGTGCGAAACTATCACAAATGCAGACGTTCATAAGCATAGAAACTTGTGACCATGTCTTTCCTCCACTCAAATGTCAAAAGTAGAGCGATTATTTATTATGCCTGCAACATCCTTGTGCCCAATGTGAAGGCACACAACCAATACATATGCACACTTGGAAAACATGCCAGCAACAAAATTATGTGAAGAACTGTTGGATATGTGTTATACTCTTTGCATGACTAGAAATAATGTCTACGTTGCATTGGGCACGTAGGGGGGCAGACCCCTCTGTGTCGGGGTTCGGGGGAAGCACCCCTGAAAAAAAAACTTCCTCGGTTTTCATGCCCATTTTTGGGCGGTTTTTCGGCACATGGTATTTTCACCGATGGTTTTCTATTTCCGGTTAAGGAATTAGGGTTGTTGACTAATCCAGGTCATTGGATTAGGGTTTTGGATGTCGATAGCTCCTATATGTATATTGTATTGTAATCTTAAATGAAATTAAATGTTGTAATGCTGGAAGATTCGAGATGATGCCTTTGTATAGGATGTAGATGTAATTTCCATTAACAGGCTTGAGTTGTATAGATCTCGAGTGTCGCCTCAGATCTGAGAAAGTAAATGTTTATTCAATGTAATCTTCCTCGGTAGTTAGGCATTGTAAAGGGTGATTAGACACCACTAGAGTAGTTGGAGGGAGAGGCTCAATGAGCCCCTCTTGTATAAAGCTTTGTAAAATATGCCCAGTAGAGGTTGTTGTTGGGTTGTTGAAAGTTGATTGAAAATCATTGTAAGCCAAGGAGAGGAGAGAGCTGAGACTCTATTGCATTCTGAGCTTTTGTATGCATTGTAAACAAACATTCATGTTAATACAAAGAGCAATTTTTCCTACATGATATTCTTTGTGTGTGTTTATGTGTTTAATGAATGATTATCTGTGTGTGTTTATGAATGTATGTTGTAGATACATGAGATAGGTTTCATCTACATGAATAAGATAGAATCCATTATCTATTTGAGAGTTTGTTGAATTATTTATGGGTTCTTTCAGGATAAGTGCAAGGGGTGCATGACAGAGTATCAAAGACTCTTTGAGCCAATGCAAGGAGTGCATGACTGAACTCTCTCGAGTCAGATAAGGACTTGCTAGGAGGGAAAACCAAAATAGTTCACATACTCAGAGGGAAACCTCAAGGTTACTGAACACCTTAGAGGAGAAACTGTGTAGAGAAGGCACAAAAAATAGAATTGTTGAGGATTTTGTAGGACTCTACAAGGAGGACATTGAGTAAGTGCAAGTTGTGCACAGAACCAACGTGTTCTGGGGTGTTGGAGAAATTGAGAAAAACCTAGAGTTATTGAACAGAATGAGGGGAGGAAGCTCTACAAGTGTGCATTGAGCAAATGTAGGAGTCGCGCTAGTAAACCTGAAGGATTCGATAACCAAAAGTAATACATGTGCAAGGGGCGCACTAGGCCAACATTGAGATAAGTGTTGCATGAAGTCGTCTGAAGGCTCAACCAAGTGCAGGGAGTGTGCCGAAGGGTAAAGCACTATCGAGACCCAACAGTCAGGTTCGCAGGAGTAATATCGAAGGCCACATCCTTTGATACTTAAGTGACGATTTTCTCAATATCGGGAGAAAGTCAGAGCTCAAGAGGGGGAACCTGGACCATCAGATCGAAGTCTAGATATTGACGAGAGAATGGGGAAGAGAAGTGTTTAAGTTCCGAAGTCAATCGAGGCCATCCATCATCTAGAGGGACATGTGGCAAAAAGGTCAAAAGATCCGGGAGATAGAGTCCTGGAAGATTTGCCAAGAGAAAAGGGAAATCTTTGTGAAGTCACAAAGAGCAGAGTGAATCTAGACCATTGGATCTGGAAGGGACACATGGAATAGATCCATGGACTTTGGAGGAGGATTCCTTTGGAAAAAAGTGAGTTGATGAAGTTAAGACACCCGAATCCAGAAGCATTTAGGGCCGCTGATCCAAGGAAGTGATGCATACTGTTGATCCTCACACCCGTTGTGTTTTCTGATTCAGAGTTCAGGGAAATAGGGGTTGGCTGTCGTGAAAAGGCCGGTGCTCGAATCTCGAAGTTCCTTTTAGGTTTTATCTTCAGGTCACATCGGAGACGAATTCTAGCACAAAGAGATATCACCCATTGTTAAATTTATTCAAAGGGGCCAAGAAAGAGCCTACAGGTTTGATAGAACCTGCACTTTGGAGAAGAAGGGAACTGTGAACATTGATTCAGGTTCCAACAGGGACCCAAAGAGTCGATCCGACTCAAGTGACTGAATGATCCTAGACCGGGATTTTGAGCAGCCCCCAAGGAGAGAAGTGAAGGAGAGGGGGGGATCTACATCAGAGTGGTATCAGAGCTTATATTTGCTTGCAGACAGAGGGCAAAGGAAAGAGGAGATAGTCTGACTACATCAAGTAGTATCATAGTTTTAAATTTCACCTATAGATAATAGGTGAAGGGAGACAGAGTATTGATTCTTTGTGTGAAGGATTGTTTCAAGTTCGCAACAATAAACAAACATATAGGTGGGTTGTAGGAGAAGCTAGAGACATTCCCAGTTTTAGGAGTGAACAAAAGACAACCAAGTGGGATGAAGGAAGAGAAGAAAAATGTCTACTAAAGGCCATAGGTATGGTCAAGGAAAGGACCTCCAACAAAAAAACAAAGAAGATATGGACAAATAGCTCGAGGAAATCAGAGTAGAGCTCGACAAGTTAGTGTTGAAGATGCATCAAGAAGCACAGGTACATTGGAGGTATGAGTGGCCCATGAAGCAGAGGGATAAGTGACATGTTCATAAGTTGTTGGCCAAAAGGAAACAACAGGTGTTGAAGAAGTTGTTGAGGCATGATAAAACCCTCAGTAACACAGATAAAATGGTTTACATATGTGAACTAGAAGTAGGAGAAAACCTCAGTGATGAGGAGAGGAGATTAGGCAGAGATCTCGTGAACTTCCAGGAGGGTAGAAATGAATTTTCAAATTTCCAGGTGAGCAATGAGATGAGATCAGTTGATCTCATAGAATTCCAAGAGGGCATAGGAGACATCCCAATATTCTAAGTGGGAAAGGGAGGAGAGATGAGCTCAGTTGAGGGTTCATGTCAATAAGGGGTGTTGACATATGGAAAAGAGGTAGAAGAAAGGCCTCATCCATATGAAGACTCATGTGGAGTTTAAATCCACATGAATGAAGATGATGAGAAGTTAAATACTTCCATCACAAAAGAGGAGAAAGATCAGAGGAGCATTTTGGTCATTGGAGGAATCGAAATATTCCTTCCAAGAAGCTAAGGAGAGGCTAGCATATGTGTTGCAGAGGCAGTAGAAGGATAGCCAACTGAGACTGTCGTCATGGAGGAGAAGGATCATATATTGAATTCTACCGCCAAAAAATAAGAAGAGCATTCATAGGAATGGCTCAAAATTTTCGGCCAGGAAGCTGAATAGGAGATGACTGCAAAACTAGAGACTGCAAAAGAAGAGGAGCATGTAGTTAATATGCTCACTCCATGGTGTTATCACATAAACTTGTCAAATCCTTAGGGGTTTGTGGTTTCTACCTAAGTCTGTATTTTTTCCTGTTTCTCCTCCTTTTGCAGACCCAATCGTAAGGTTTTTCCTTTCGGCTTATAGTTTTATTCTTTTGTCGGCCTGAGAGGTGTCGACCCTAAGCCTTTATGTTTTCTCTGAGGTCGATCACTTCTGTCTCTTGGTCTCTGTCACTGATCATTTTGCATTCCCTAGTCCTTAGCCAGTCATCCAAGTATTTGTTTATAGAGGTCGCAGCCATAAGCATAAGCGCAACACTTAGAGCAAGCGCAACACTTAGAGCGATCTGATATGGACTCAAATAAAGCGAGCAAGCAAGATCATCTTTCAACGGCGGAGACCCACCAAGTAGATCGGATCGACAACCATCTGGTGATCGGGATCACAGAGTTACATGAAGTATAGTGTCATATAGAGTTTTGAAATCCCAAGGCCATCCTAACCATTGATCATGGGAAGGACACGCGGTGAAAGATTAGCATTTCTCTGACTCGTAGAATGGAGAAGTCAAAGGGCAGAGTCATGAGGACTCACGAAACGTGAATTCGTGAAATGATCTAGGTCGTCTACTTCATAAGAACACGTGGTGCAGGATCCATGTAGAAAACTTTTTCGGGAAGGATGAGGTGAGAAGTGTCGATGGTCCGAGGTCTCAAAATGTCGAAATGATCTGGGCCGTCTGATGCAAAGAGATGCATGTCACCTGATCCGAGTGATCACAATTTTTGTACTCGAAGATTTCATCATGGAAATACAGTGCGAGCTCGCGAAACAAAAATCCCGAAATGCCTAGGAATCAGGCCCACAATCACAACCCACGGTCATATGGAATCAGAGTCATAAAGAAATGGAAAACGCCTATCAAGCAGTGGGTGACTGATTTTGTTCGAGGAAATGATTCTGACCGTCAAGATCAAAGACAATCCAACCGTCGATCCATATGGGTCATTTCGCAAGATCGAACAACGAGATATTTGAAATCAAGGGGAGTGAAAACTCCCGAAATGATAAATCCCAATATTTCATATGAATAAGCATGAGGTCACAGCTTGTGGTCACGTGGGGAAAGAGAATGGAGCCACACAAAGGATCGAAGCGCCTGTCTTGGTATCAGTTGAGGATCTGCATGGTTTCAAGATGTCGCGATCAATTGGGAGGAGTCGTGGAAGTCTCCTGGAGCATTCATGGGTGTCAGGCTCCATCCCAATCCTGATGCAGGTAGTTAATGGAAATGGGGGAGGTGGTTGAAACCTCGTCTCACCCCATAAATGGAAAGCATGGAAAGACGACCGTGTAGGCAGACTGTCAGCTGAAATTTCTCCTGTCAGCAGATTCCCCTGCAAAGCCCATAATGGTCTGAGATCGCTTCTGACAGAAGAATGCAAGTGTAGATTGACAGAAGAAGATACATATGCAAAGATTTGAAGGTAATAGCCAGGTCACATCTCTCATGGTGGCAGTGACTCTGAGTATAAATAATCAGTTTTGATATTTTGTTAGGGTCGATGGTTGAGCTAAGCTCCCTGTTGGGTCACCAAAGTACCATCTTTTTACCAACCTTTCACTTCACTTACACTTCACTTTCACTTCACTTTTAACCATATTCCGCTTTCCCATACCCTTACATTAAACCATTTTCATGATTACATGGGTTTTATACATATTATTTTCCAATGCATTTATTTTAGTGTTTTTGAGTGAATTTATGATTAAATATTGGAAAAATGACATGTTTACACTTATATATGAAA
>ML807293.1:65719-84128 GCA_009831015.1 Picea engelmannii
TGATTGTTGATAGGTTATTTGAAACATTACGAGAAGACCTCCTGTAAGGGAGCTATTGTTTTCATGCCTACAACAACTAAGCCTTTTTAAGTGTATTTATTTTCAATGCATGAGTGTTTACTTGATGATCTTGATTGTTGATATGTTTTGTGAAACATCATGAGAGGACCTCTTGTAAAGGAGCTAGTGTTTTCTTTCCTACAACAACTAAGTCTTATTAAGTGGAATGAAAGAGTTAGGATTTGATTGAATTTTCTTAGATTAGAGTTAGATGCCTAGTCCTGCATATATTTTGTTGGCATCATCACAAGCTTACGATCATCCCTGGTTGATAATTAAATGAAAGCAATTTAAGCAATTGAATTTCCCTACATTCCCGTATTGTAAAGTTTTAATGAAGCATCTGGTTCTCTAGTTATGTGTTTCCTTTTGAGACTTCTTTTTTAATGAAAGTCAGTTTTCTTATCATCTCTTTTCCTTCTGATATTGAAGATTCGGGCATGGGTGATCCAGTCAAGTTGTTGTGACTGTATTGTAATGTATGTTTGATTGCAATATTGTTATGACATTTTCAGTTTATTGAAGTGTTAGGTTCAAGAAGATCTTGTATTCGAAGCTTTTCCTCCTTAGGCCACTGGAAGACCCAATGTCCATAGCAGACCTCTACTTTTCCTCACCAATTCTTCCCCCTACTCACCCTTTACTACAACTTACTAACTGAAGTTAAATCAAGACCTCACTTGTTCATGCATTACATGGCCCGGATTTCAGAGTTACAACGATATTTTCTTGAGATTACGCCCATTAGACCACCCTTAAATTTATTCATTGTGACATAAAAACTAATGGGTACTGGACTTACCTCTGCCGTAATCCAGAGGTGACTTCTAGTGCTAACACGTGGGAGAAGGAGTTGGATATGTTGGAGGATTGGTTGAACAATCCAGAATAACCAGAGAAGGATTGTCAAGAGACAATCATGCTAGATTGAGAAGAATGTCAGTCTGAGGAACAGCTGGAGGAAGTTGGAGTTGAATTAGAATAAGAGGAGATGACAAGAGTTAGTTTGTCAGAGGAGATAGTTGAGAAAAATCTCAGTGAGGAGACTGTATAATTAAAGTCTGCAACAGAGTGGCAAGCTAATGCCACTGGAGAAGGAGACAACATGGTACATCAGGTAGATATTCCCTTTGATCAGCATGAGTAGATGTATAGAACAAACTACATAAGAGGAGCCAACCAATAGAGCAGCTGGAAGAGGTGATACGGGAGATCATGAGGCTAATGTTGAGGTCAGCAGAGGAGATCAACAAGGAGAGGCTAAGCATAATAGAACCTGCAAGAGTAGCAGGGAAGCAACAACAACATCAACAAAGTAGGGGAGAAGCTAGACATCTCCAGAGAAGAGTTTGGGATCTAGGGGGATTTCAACAGTGGAGCAGAGGGATCCATGAGCAGGAGCTCATGATTTTCCCAGTAGTGGAATATGATTCAGGAGCATCCTTTCCACCAAAGAACGTGTCAGCATTCCATCACACCAAAGCACATTCAAGGAGGGAGAGGCGTCAACCCTCTCATTTTTCCCTCAAATTTAAATTTTAAATGTAATCTTAAATGCAATTAAATGTTGTAAGGATGGAAGAGTCGAGTTGATGCCTTTGTACATGTTGTAGATATAATTTCCATTAATAGGCTTGAGTTGTACAGATCTCGAGTGTCACCTTAGATATGATAAAGTAAATGTTTATTCAATGTAACTTTCCTCAGTAGTTAGGCGTTGTAAAGGGTGGTTAGACACCACTAGAGTAGTTGGAGGGAGAGGCTCGATGAGCTCCTCTTGTATAAATGTTTGTAAAATATGCCCAGTAGAGGTTCTTTTTGGGCTGGTGAAAGTTGATTTAAAATCATTGTAATCCAAGGAGAGGAGAGAGCTGAGACTCTATTGCAATCCAAGATTTTGTACACATTGTAAACAGACATTCATGTTAATACAAAGAGCAGTTTTTCCTGCATGAGATTATTTATGTGTGTTTATGTGTTTAATGAATGATTATATGTGTGTGTTTATGAATGTATGTTGTAGATGCATGAGATAGGTTTTATCTGCAGGAAGAATATAGAATCCACTATATGATTGAGAGTTTGTTGAACTATTTTTGGGTTCTTTCAAGCTAAATGCAAGGGGTGCATGAAAGAGTATCAAAGACTCTATGAGCCAATGCAAGGAGTGCATGACTGAAATCTCTCAGGTCAGAGAAGGATGTGCCAGGAGGGCACACGAGAATAGTTCACATACTTAGAGGGAAACCTCAAGGATATTGAACACCTTAGAGGAGAAACTGTGCAAAGAAGGCACAAAAACAAGAATTGTTGAGGATTTTGTAGGACTCTACTAGGAGGGCATTGAGTAAGTGCAAGGAGTGCATAGAACCAACATGTTCTGGGGTGTTGGAGAAATTGATGAAAGCCTAGAGTTACTGAACACTCTGAGGGGAGGAATCTCTGCAAGTGTGCATTGAGCGGATGTAGGGGTCGTTCTTGTAAACCTGAAGGATTTCAGAACTAGAAGTAAGACCTGTGCAAGGAGTGCACTAGGACAACACTGAGATAAGTGTTGTGAGAAGTCGTCTAGAGGCTCATATAAGTGCAGAGAGTGAGATGAAGGGTAAAATAATTTTACCTTAAAAGTTCAGGAGGGAAAGTACTACCGAGACCCAGCAGTTGGGTTTGCAGGAGGAATATCGAAGGCTGCAACTTTTGATACTTAGGAGATTTTATCAATATCAGGAGAAGGCTAGAGCTCGGGAGGGAAAACCTAGACCGTCAAATCAAATTCAAGATATTGATGAGAGAACGGGGCAATGAAGTGCCAAAATTCTGAATTCAAGCGGGCTCATCCATTCTCTGGAGGGATAGGTGGTGAAAAGGTTAGAAGATCCGGGAGATAGAGTCTTGGAAGATTTTTCAAGAGAAAATGGAAATCTTCGCAAATTCACGAAGAACTGAGTGAATCTAGACCATTGGATATGGAAGGGACACATGGCATAGATCCACGGAATTCGGAGGAGGATTCCTTCGGAGGAAAGTGAAGTTGGTGAAGTTAAAAATCCCAAAGCTCGAAGCATTTAGGGTCGTTGATCAAAGGAAGTGATGGGGAATGTTGATCCTCGCACCAATTGTGTTCGTCGACTCAGAGTTCGGGGAAATAGGGGTTGGATGTCATGAAAAGGCCAGAGCCTGAAGCCTGAAGCACCTTTTAGGGTTGAGCCTCAGGTCACAGCCCGAGGTCACATCGGAGAAGGAGTCTAGCACATAGAGATAGCACCCGTTGTTAACTTTCTTCAAAGGGGCCAAGAAAGAGCCTGTGGGTTTGATAGAACCTCCACTTTGGAGAAGAACAGACCTGTGAAAATTGATTTGGGTTCCAGCAGGGTCCCGAAGAGTCGATCTGATTCAAGTGATTGAACGGTCCTAGACTGGGAGGTCGAGCAGCCCCCGTGGAGAGAAGTTAAGGAGAGGGGGGGGCTCTACATCACTTCAGGTGAAGAGAAATGGCAAGCAGTTCAAAAATAGAGATCGAGAAATTTAATGGGAAATTTTTTGAGTTGTGGAAGCTCAATATGGAAGATCTATTGGTAGATAGAGATCAGTGGGTCACAGTCGATCCAAGCACTGCACCTACAGGAATGCCTGCAGATTTTTAGAAAAATTTGCATCGGAAGGCAAAGATCAAAATCTGATCATGTCTCTCAAATTAAATATTAGTGAATGTGTCATGGGAAGCTACGGCCAAGGAGTTATGGGATAATTTGGGGAACTTATATCAGTCTAAGTGCCTCGTAAATAATTTTTTTCTATGGAAAAAGTTGTATAACCCGAGGATGAGAGATGGAGACTCAGTGGCAGAGAATTCGAATGCCTTTAACACTGTGGGAAGTCAGTTGTTATTTATTGAGATTAAAATTTCAGATGAATATAAGTGTATCAGTTTATTGTGCTCTTTACTGTACTCATGGGATAGTCTGGTTGTGGCCATAGGTAGTAATACAACTACCTTGAGTTTCAATGATGTAGTCTCATCCTTGTTATCGTAGGAGATGACACAAAATAACATGGAAGGACAAAGCACAAATGAATTATTTTCAAGAGCATGCTCCCAGGATAGAATCAGATCTAAGTCCTCAAGTGGGAGATCTAAGTCTAAGGGTAGATCTAAATCTACCAGAAAGTTTGTAATGGTATGTTGGAGATGTGGAAAAGAAGGGAACTTCAAGAAGTAATGTAGATCCAAAAGCATTGAGAAAGTGAAGGGATCTGAAGGTGCTCCCTCTACATAAGAAAAGACCTCCAAGGAAGAAGGAGGGGATGTGTACTTCTCTTCTTCAAGCACACATGCATATCATGAGGCATGGTTGGCTGACTGAGGTGCATCCTTTCATATGACTCCCCATAGGGAGTGGTTCTATGAATATGAAAGGTATGATGGAGGTAATGTTTTCCTAGGCGAGGACTCAACAACCTGAATCATAGGGTGAGGAAAAGTCAAGTTAAATATCATAGATGGAAGGATTAGAATGCTTCCTCATGTTCTACACATCCCAGGATTCGAAAGAACATTTAATTGTGTAAGAAAAATGGATGATGGAGGGGTAAAAACGATGTTTGGAAAAGAAACTTGCAGGATGGATTGAGGAGAAATGGTGTTGTTGAAGGGAGTTCAAATTGGAACTCTGTATAACCTCCAAAGAAGCAATATTGGTGATGGGCGTAATAGTTCCATTGTTCCTTATATTGGACCAGAAGAAGAAAAAAATCCTATAGTCTCTAGAGAAAAGGTTATGTTGTGGCATCAAATACTAGGGCATATTGAAGAGAAGGGTCTTCGAATACTACACGGTAAAGGTATAGTTGAAGGTATGTCTAACTTTTCTCTGGATTTTGATTTATATGAACATTGTGTATATGGGAAGTAGAATCAGGTAAGATGTTGGTCTGGTGCAATGAGGGTAGAAGGAGTTTTACAGGTAGTTCACAGTGATGTGTTTGGACCTGTGTCGGTTCCATCATCGGGAAAATTTATGTACTATGTCTCATTTATAGATGACTTCTCAAGGAATACTTGGATATATTTACTCGATAATAAATCTGAATTATTTGACAGGTTTAAAGAGTTTAAGGCTCTTATTGAGAATCAAATGGAGAAAATAATTAAGGTGTTGAGGACAGATAATGGTGGAGAGTTCTATGGGAATGAATATGAATAATTTTTTAAGAAATGTGGTATATAAAGGTAGAGGAATACTCCATATACACCTCAGTATAATGGATCTACAAAAAAGATGAACATGACGTTGATGGAAAAAGAAAGGTGTATGCTTAATAGTGTCGTGTTAGGGAAAGAATTCTTGGAAGAGGCAGTGGGTACTACATGTTACCTGGTAAATTGATCACCCTCATCAGAACTGGATGAAAAGAATCCACAAGAGGTATGGAATGGTAAGAAAATTTCTCTCACACATCTCAATGTATTTGGTTTTGAGTCCTATGTTTATGTTCCAAAGAAAAATAGGAGTAAGCTAGATAAGATGGATGAAAAGTGTATCTTTATTGGGTATAAAGATGGTCTTAAAGGTTATAAGGTTTGGAACCCAGAAAATAAGAAGGTTGTGTATAGTTGAGATGTGGTATTTAGAGAAATTAAGGATGTTGTCAAATGGGAAGTCCTACCAAGGAAGAACCAGAGAAAATAGAGTTTGAGCCAAAGGATGATGAATCAGATTCTATAGAAGAATAGGAATTAGAATAATAAGATCCTCATACTCCAGTATTAAGGAGATCAGTGCGGGAAAAAGGATACCAGAAAGGTATACTCCATCTAATTTATGTTCAAATTTTACTTTGTCTATTACTGATGATGATCCTATAAATGTTAGGGAGGCAATGGATTCAAAGGATAGAAAACTCTAGAAAAAGGCCATGGTTGAATAAATGGCAACCTTGGATAAGAATAAGGATTGGGATCTAATGGAGTTTTCAATTCAAAAAAATCCCATTGGCAGGAAATGGATATTCAAAAGGAAGTTGAATGTAGAAGGAAAAGTGGAGAAATACAAAGCTTGATTAATAGAAAAGGGTTATTCCGAGGTTGAGGTAATTGATTTTGGTGAGATTTTTTCTCATGTTGCCAAGTTAACTTCTATTAGATTTTTGTTATCTATTGTTGTTGCATTTGATTTTGAAGTAGAATAGATGGATGTGAAGACATCATTCCAACATGTGTAGTTGGAAGAAGAAATCTATATGAAGCATCCAGAAGGATTTGTTGTGAAGGAAAAGAAGGATTTGGTATGCAAGCTAAAAGAATCCCTGTATGGTTTAAAACAATCACCAAGGATGTGGTATCAAAATTTTGATACTTATATGATGGGACTTGTCTTCGCAAGAAGCAAAGAGGATCACTGTGTGTATTTTAAATTAATTGGTGATCATTTTATTTATTTGGTCTTGTATGTGGTTGACATTTTGTTGATAGGAAACAACAAAGAGATTATCCAGGAAGTGAAAAGTTAGTTGTCCTCTAAATTTGACATGAAGGATATTGGTGCTTTATGGTATTTGATTTATGGAGAGTGTAGTGCATTGTTAGAGGTATCTTGTTGGTTATCTTGGTGTATGTTATTGGTATCAGAGAAGGTTCCTTCAGGAAACAGTTTAACCACTCGAATGAGATCATGGATTATTCTAAGAATGGAGTACCATTGTTTAATGGTCAGAATGGTTCAAAGTATGAGATATGGAGCGGAAGGATGAAATTATTTTTAAAGGAACAGGGGTATGATATTCGAAAATCGATTGTTAAAGAATATGATAGTTCATAAAGGGAAAATACTACAACAAAGAAGGAACTAAAATGAAATAACAAAATTGCAATGGATTTCATTTTGGAAGGACTATATGATTCAGTAAAGGAAAAAGTGGGTAAATGTTCATCAGCTAAAGAACTTTGGGATAATTTACATAATGTCTATTCTTCACCCATCACAGATTCATAGAATGTCATAGAAGATGTAGGTACAAATCAATAAGAAAGATGTTCATCATGTCAAACATATTCAGAAGATGAAGAGTACATAATAAACAAAACTATGGTGTTTTTATTTAATTGCTAAAAACACAAACATCTTGAAATGGAATGCCATGAAGAAAATGAGACAGAAAAACTAATTGAAATAGAAGACAATTATGAAGCAGAACTGATCAGTGCTTTAGATGAACTAAGAAAAGAAAGAGAAGAAAACAAGTCACTCAAGAAAGAATTGATGAAACAAAAGGAAAGTGTTCACATTTTTTAAGAATCCCAACAAGTCACCGAGAACTTAAAAAATCAGCTAGAAGAAGCCATAAATATTGAAGAAAATCTTGAAGATCAAATGCAGTATTTGGAAGCCAACATAGCAACACAGAAGGAAGAAGAATAAATGAGAGAGAAGATATTGATAGATCATCTTAAGGAAAGAACTAATGATCTAAACCATCTTGAGGAGAGTTTGCTCAGGAAGAGAAAGGACTTGAAGAATAAATAATCACATTAAACATCCATCTTGAAGAAGAGAAGAGAACATAAGAAGTCATGAAGTCTCAGATAATGAAGAAAGAAGAAGAGGTTGAGAATCTTGGAGAAGAATTTGACATATTGAGAAGTAAAATCGTCAAGCTTAGTAAGAACTTTGAAGAGATAGAAACGCCTACATCAGTTGTAGAGAATGAAGAGAAGCACTCTAGGTTGCTAGAAAAGAAGAATGAAGAAAAGAGAAATCGCTATGCAGAAGGAATCAAAGGAAGGAATCATGGTCAAACAGAATCTATGAAAACTAATAAAGATACATCTTCAAGAAGACCATCCATGTTCAATCCATAAAGAAGCTTCAATCATGATCATGATTAGTCAAGGTAGGAATTCAGAAGGACTACACCACAAAGAAGATCATTCTCTCCCAGGTATGTAAATTTATTTTATGTTCATTGTTTTTATTGTACTAACTTTAGACATAAGGTTTTATATTGTAGGGATTGTAAAATAAATTTTCAAGCAAGAAATACTTATGTGGCCCCACATAACATTGAATGTTACAAATGTCATAACTATGGGCACATAGCTCGTGATTGTAGAAGCATGATCAATACTTCTGTGAAAGAGAACATAGATATCAGATATAAGAAAATATGGATAAGAAAATGGGAAGCAGAGGTGAACAAAGACCAGGTCCCATAGATCGCAAGATTGACAATAAAACAAGATGAAGAAAAATCTACAAAGAAAAAGGAAGATGTTAGATACATAAAGGTTTGGAAAAGAAATGAAGGAAAATAAGGATAGGTAAATAAGGAACATGTTCAAGAGATTGTACTTTCAATTATTGTAGTGAAAGATGAATCCACAGACAGAAAGAAAGAATTCGGAGTTCATAGAGATGATGAATCTACCGATGAAGATGATGATGACTCTGCATTAGAGCAGGAATTGTTCTGATCCATTTGACTTAGAGACTCCTAGGTAATATGAATATTAGACATGGGGATTCTATGTGGAAGTTGAGACATACCAGAGAACCATCCTTCGAGTATCTTGCAGAGTTTGAGTAGATAGATTCAAAGTAGTCAGTTAGCAGAAGTACAATTGATAGATTGATTAGTTACGATAGTGAAGACTTCATGATAGTACAATGACAGATGGGTCACCATTATGGATAGTTGTGTAGCATAGTCTTGGAAAGTATGGACAGAGATCAATTCGTAAGAATACTTAGTAGGTTTGGACATATATATGACAGTGGACGAGAGCATGGATTCATAGATTGGTTCAAATAGTGGTTTAGAGACATAGGAACAATATCATAATGGATGATAATTACATAGGAGTATTTGAATTCTTATTCTTGAATTATTTTCATATATGTCAATTGATTACACAAGGAAGCACCAATGGACAATAACTCCAAAACACAACAGATATAGGAAGAATTATATTTTTCTACACAACATATTGCAGAGAAGTCAAGAGATATAAATAGAACCAAAAAGATAGGGAGAAATATCATTCAGAGAAGTTGTCAGATAGAGAGGTAAGAATAGAGGTATATTGATTCCAAGGGAAGAGATTCATCAGATGCAGGAGACCGAGTTATATGCTTGGAGAGAGAGCACGAAGGCATGTTTCTAGGGGGAGTGATCGTCACAAGGGAATCATGAGCGATATGACTTCAATTTTGCATCAAAGTGATCCCTTTGTCAAAATGGGGAGATATTATTCATATGAAGGGAGAGAGAGTAATCAAAGGCTTAGAAACATAGAGAAATATCAAAGGAATTTAGACAGGGGGAGAAACCCCAAGGAAACCTTAGTCAGGGGGAGTAACCCCAAACAGAGATACCCTTTTCCAATGATGTAAAAAGGGGAGAGATAAAAACATTGATGAGGAGTATAAGCATGAATGTTATCATGAATAAGTGTTTCCATCAATGTTAAAGGGGGATATTGTTAGACAATTGGCTTAGGTTGATGGAAAGTTGGTTTGGAATGTTGGTTGTCATTGATTTCAACCCTTGGAGAGTGATATTGTAGATTGATATAAACCCTTGGAGAAGTCTAGTAGCGAATTATAGTAGCACAAAGGCATGGGTAAGGGCCTCGAGTCTGTTTGAGGTATAAATACATGAATATAAGTTAATTTATAGGTAATACTATTCTAGATGGATAGTATATGTCATGCCATTTCTGGTGATATGTGGAACATCACATAACTCCTCAAGGTTAGAGAGGTATGACCATATGAAGTTGGAGAACACTCATGAGTTATCTAGAAGCCCCTAGAAGGTAAAAGAAGTCAATTATTATATAATCTCGTACAAGAAGTGTACTAGTAAAATTGATTTTAACTAGGAGTTAATCATGGGTATAGTTGTTGCATTAAGAAAATAATTAAAAATAAATTAGTTGCAACAAGAAGTTGTGAGTTTGGTAATTATGGTAAAGTAGTTGTGATGATAAGATTGAATAGTCAAAGTGGTTGACCAAGAAATAAATTAAATAATAAAGTGGTTGCAACAACAAGAAGTTAGTTAAGGGAAAAGAGGTTATGAATTAACTAATTATAGAAAAGTTAGTTGCAACAAAAAGTTGTGAGTAAAGATAAATTATTTCAATAATAAAGTAGTCAAAGTGGTCGCAAAGAGAAATTATTTAAATAAAAAAGTGGTTGCAACAAGAAGTGATGAGTTTACTATTTATGGGTAAGTCAAAGTGGTTGCAAAAGAAATTAATTAAATAATAAAGTTAGTTGCAACTAAGAGTGGAGAACTTACTATTTGTGGAAAGTGGTTAAGCTAGTGGACAAAGTGGTTAAGTGGAAAAAGTGGCTATGTGGAAAAAGTGGTTATGTGTACAAAGTGGCTAAGTGGACAAAAGTTGATATTTCTAGAGGAAGCTACTTGGAGAGTATAAATAAGAGAGAAAGGGTCTCCCATTAGCACCTATTAACTATCATTGAATATCTATCTTTTGAAAGGTTATTTGGGTAGGTATTATTGATAGAGAAAAGTGTGTCATAAAAAGTGCCGCAGAAAAATCATGGAAGGAAAAGTGTGGTAGAAAAAGTGCGGCAAGAAAATCGCGGCAGGAAAAGTGCAGCAGAAAAAGTGCAGGAAAAAAAAGTGCGGCAGAAAAATTGTGGCAAGAAAAATGCGACAGAAAAATTGCAGCAGAAAAAGTGTGGCAGCAAATTCGCGGCAGAAAAGCAGAACGCTACAAGAAGAAAAAGGTATGGTTTTCATATGTATATTATATAATTTATGAATCTCGTTGATGGTTTTCCTTATAAATTTTTTGGATACCCTCTTGGAATTTTAGGGCTTGTTGTAGAGTTGATCTAAGGCAGATCTACTAAATTTTAGTATTGGTTCATGTCTGAGGGCTTCTGGTTGAGGTATGTTGTTGAAGTTATTGGTACAGATAGAGGTTGTATAGTAGTGATGTTCTAGCACATGGTTTGAGGTACATACTTATGGTATAGTGTTTGAGGTATATCTGATCAGATTAGATTGGTTGATGAGTATATAGTGACAAATTTGACAGAACAGATTGTGACAGTGAAATATTCAGTTTCTACATCTGGAACTTACATTTCAGGGCGGTTAGACGGGGCAAGGATAGGTGGTTGTAGCCACATTCTGATTGTAGACGAAGAACATAGGTGGTTGTAGCTATTGGAAATACTGAGAGGTGGGGGTGAATCAGTATTACTCTTTTTCAACAATTAGCAATTACTTTGATATTTTATTAATTACCACAATAGATCAACAATGGACTTGTATTTAAAATCAATTATATATATAATTACAAGGTTTTATAAATAATAGTGAAGGACACCAATCCTTTTTGGAGCACCAACACCCTTGTTTTTAGGGCACCAACCCTAGGAATCACCAAACCCCTTGTCTTTAGGGAACCAACCCTAGGAAACACCAACTCCCTTATCTAGTAAAGGATATTTATCCTTCCTTGCTCCTCCCTTCCACCCTCACTACATAAGTATCATCAGTTCCTCTTCTTGGACTCTGCTTCTTCTTTGATCTTCTGATCAAGACTTCAATGACACCTTCTTATTCACCATTATTTATTGCTTATATATTTTTCCAAATGGTGTGAGCTATGATAATAATAAACAATATAGTTTTGTTGTTTTCATTTAAATTAACAATAAAAACTTTTTTTTTCCTCCATTATTATTCATACATTATCGTGAAATATTTTCAATTTAGTGAGAGGGATTTTCATAAATTGATCACAGATATGGATTGATTTCTTTTAACTCAATCCCATGCCTCTTTATTTCATTCTCAATTTAGATTGATAAGATCTAATATTTTTTATTAGCTCTTTAATGCATTGCAAGTATTTGATTACTTAAGATAAATTAGGACAAAGTCGATATCCTATCTGGTTCAATGTTCCTTCTTGACCGAGATAAAATCATTACTCTGTGTTAAATTTCGCACAGAAACACTTTGGGGACCCTATTCCATATGACCATAGGAAGTGGCTAGGTGTTAAGAAAAACATGTGCTTAATCAATTATCAATATCAACGATTGCATTTTAATTTGGACGTTGAGATGGACGTCTATCATTTACTCCGGAACTTAGAATATTTGGGACTCTAGGATATTCGAACTCTGAAGTAGTTCAATCCCTATGGAAAAAATTTCTCTGAACTGTGTATATTGTATTCACTAGTAGATCGAACAGTCAATATTTAATCTTCCATTAGATGGACGATCCTAGATTTTGCATAGGTTTCAAAAAAATCGATGGTCATTAATTAATCTGTAGTTGAGTGAACAGTTCTCATTCTCTTCAAGAATTCGGTGTTTCGGGACTCCGGCCTTTGCAGTATTCCAACTCATCTGGAGAAAATTACGTCAGAGTGTGTATCGACACTTCCTTTCTTAATAAACTTCACATGTCCAGGAGCTAGGATTGTGGGCTTAGGCACAAAGGAGCTACTTCTCTTTGGGTATTCGACTATTTGTGACTCTGGGACTTCAGGTTACTTGAACTATGATGTAGTTCAATCCCTCAGAAGGTTTACCTACCAAATAATTCATAACACGACAATGATTTCTAGTTGTCGGTTAGCATCTCATGCTTACTCTATCCTTCCACTACGTTTGATATAATGGTAATGAGAGAACTTGGAGGTTCTTAGATCAATGAACAACATTATTTTGCGACTTCGCCCTTCGATGCATCGATCATTTTTCTAGTAGGAGAAGTTAAACATCCCCGAAGGCTGTAATCCCAAAGTGACGTGACTTGATGACGTCACTCAAGATTACTTGGACCCTAATTTTGTGTGCCACATGTCACCCTGATTTATGACTTTCATAGACATTATGTGCCATATTTTGACACTTGTCATCATCTGATTGGGCCATGTGTCATCTATTGCTGACATGGTCCTTCTAACATCGACCTACCGATGTGTCATATGTCCTCCTCTTGGATCTAACGGTCGTAGGTTCATCTGAAGTTTCTTATTGATATGATGATTTTCATTACTTTGGTAATATGACACTTTTGAGACTTCAATCTAATCCTCCCGAATTGGCGAAGTGCCAAATAGATATATCATCGTAGATCTTTCATGTCTTGATCTTATCGCCTCTGTTTATTCCAAAACTTCGGGGTTCGAGAGTTCTTGGTTCATATGATTTGTTTATCATTGGAGTAGGTCAAGGCTGGAGTTGGCCACGCTCTGATAGTTTTTACTCCAGATCAACGGTTGCCTATATTTCCTAATCTGACGGTCAACGAGAGTTCGTGATTCAGGGGTTTCGGCCTTCGGGTAAAATTACATGTTCTAGTATCCTTTTCGCCGAACTGGTCAGCGCCAGAGTTGATCAGAGTTCATGAATTCAAGGCTTCTACCTTCGGGTATATTTACCTATTCTAGTCTCCTTTTCGTCGGAGTGGTGAGCATCGGAGTTGACCACCATTGGACCGGATTATCCTCATCCAACGACCACCATGAATTTCCCATATCTGATGGCCTTTATTCACTTTGAGACTTTAGGTGTTTCAAGACTTTATGTCTTATGGGGTCCGCTTATCATGGCCTTCCACTTGGTTCTATCTGACGATCATGATAGATCTCGAGTTGATCTAACGCCTGAGAGCTCACTTGAATTTCCTCCATGAAATCTGATGCCTCTACATTCCAGATTGAATCTTGATCCAATGGCTAGGAAACCATCCAAAGATCCTACTTCAGATCTATCGGTTGAGATATAATTATTCCCAACCTATGACTTCCCCTCGATTCGACGGTCCTAAATTGTCTTGAAAACTACATTAGCGAACATGATTCCTCCTCGATTCAATGGTTTTGATTACTCCCGAAATTCAAAAGGGAACAGTCACGATTACTCCACAATCCTTTGCATAGATTTCCTTAATTGAAAAACTTGGTTTCCCCTTCACTCAATCGCGCCTTATCTCCTGATATGTTTCTCCATTGATCCACCTTAGAGATGATCTGGTAATATGATGGACTCCTTTGTTCCTCACGCTATGTCTTCTACGCAACCTACTACGTTATCTCTCCTGAGCTTTAGTATTTCACAAACATATTTGATCTTCTTTATAATGACAATACCATAATACCATGTTTGACATTGATCATTTAGGCCCTCTTTGACATCAATTCCAACACCATAACACCACTTCCAACAGTAGCCAGAGAATTGGGGTGTTGGAGCTTCCCTCAAGTTGTAGCCTGAGAAACTACGGGGTTGAAGCCTCCTTCCAGTTGTAGATGGAGAATTGGAAGTCGGTGCTTCCTTTAATATAATTTTGGACATATAAGAAAAGAATTTTGTGGTTTTTTTCCGCATTGGGTTCTCCACATAAATATTGGTGTATTGTGCATTGTGTGGATGTGTTTGTTATTGTTTATTATGCACTAATGAATGTTAATGCTTATGATACAATAAGATATTGATGATGAATAGATGAACATGGTTGAGTAAGTAAAATAATATACTTTGTGGTTTAAAGGATTAATAATTGGTATAATTGTTCATTATTGATTCACCCCCCCCTCAGTAATCCAACAACCTGAAGGCTTTGTTGTGAAGGGAAAGAAGGAGCTGGTATGCAAGATGAAAAAGTCCTTGTATGGTTTAAAATAATTGTTTTTGGGAAAAACACCCTACGGACTAGCAAATTAGGGCCTACTTTGCATGCAGATTTGACCGAATATAAACTACTTTTTTACCTACATCCCAAGATTTAAATCCCTTTTTCTCAGTAAATGCATGGAAAAGGACTACCTACCTTATTACCGGCGTTCGATGTCGATCCTCCGTTGTGCTTGACTACTTGTTTGCAATGCTCCTTCCAAAGATGACCTGCACTCAAGACAAACAACAACTATGCATGCATGCTACTTCTATACTCAAGGGTTAGAAATCAAGCATAAATTAATCAAACCATAGACAATTCATGAATTGGGACGAGAAAAGCATTCTCTTTATTATTTTAAAATAAGTCAACTTACAAAAGTTGAGACCGGCCACCGCTCATTGAACCTGATCCTAGGCTCCTCTTCTTATGTCATTCAACTACTTTTCATTAAATCTCCTTTGGCATGAGGAAAGGCTAAAGGGTTGGGACAATGGATTACGTAAATGGGCAGAGTTTCTTTGATATATTGTTTCCTCCTCCAAATGGTACCCCTACCCCTTCTTTTATAGGCTAGAAGGAGCTAGGGTTTTCGACGAACCCTCGGCCATGCATGGCTGGGAGTTTCAGTTAACTGACCCATAGCTTTTTGTTCCACCGACAACTTTCCTTTTTTCGTGCTTTTGTAGGTACACGCAGGCTGTTGTGAGTCAGACAGCGTGTACACGCATGCAGTAATGGGTTAGGGCACATGGGCCTTTACACAAGAGGATTTTCAAAGAGTTGTTCAACATAGTTTTGGAAAAGAAGGGATATGAGTTGGCATGATGCCAGGTAAGCATGTGTGGTGCAATTTAGGGTTATAACAGATGCCCCCTAATGTGTGAGGTCAGAAGAGCATCTGATGGCCGAAATACATTACCAATCTTTACTGATGTGCCGAACGAGTGAGCCCAAGGATCAGGAACCAGGAGGTGTCGTCTGCAAAATAACAAATGTCTCACCGAGGCGTGCATACCCATGCTCGGGATAAAATAGAACCATGGATACCAATCAAATACACTGTATATCCATGTCAAATAACTATAAAGAGTAGCCACAAATAATACATAGCGGAGCTACATCTCGAAATCAGAAAGATATACATATAGAGTATCCATCTTCTAGAATTTGATTCGGCCTGATGGCTGGACTTCAGAGCTCGAGCAACAACTTCAAAATCTTCCAAAACTCCTGTAGGAGTGTAATATGAGTGTACGATTGCACTACCCAGAGGTCTTCGACGACTCGTCGGTCATGGACTTGATAATCTTGATGATCGGACTGAAGGCTTCAGTGATTTCGAACAAGGACTTGATTGGACGTTTAGGATGGCCGAGTATGCGGACACGAGACATATTGCAAAGGGGCCGACTCAGGATTAGTGACAAAATTCCCTTGGACAATATCACGACAAGTGATGAGACTCGGGCAACATATATGTTAATCATAAGTCTACGAAGTAGGAGGCAAAGCAAACTCTCCATATGTTTGGAAGAATAACCAAATGATGGAGGACACAACTCTATATAGCGAGAAAAGCTTCCTAAGGTCGTACTACATCCCATAGTCTGATGAACAAACATACATATGTGCTTTATCCAAGGGCGACTCATTATGCTGCCAATAAAGAAAATACCTTTCCCTTCCTCTTTTGGGGGTATATTTGATTTTTTTTGTTCTTTTCGATAATTTTGGAAAAATAATAAAGGAATATTACGTTACAATGGAGGAATGAGTATTGCAAACATACAAGCTCAAGGCACAAGGACAAGACTGATGTTCTGGTAAAATGATACTCGGGGAAAATCCTCCGACGGCCAAAGGTGTTAAGACGCAGAAGCAAACTGTCACAAGGCTGGTGGATAAGGTATGCAAATGTGGTTGATAGAACACACAATGGTAACGTCCTTCGATGTAAGTTTAACAAGCCAAGAGAAGGTAAGCTCGGTGGTTTTTCATATTTAGAGAGTCTGAAAAAGCATAAAAGGAGACTTCGCTGGGGTACCTTTTTCGACAATAGTCTAGTCGGTTTGAAAAAGGGGTAAACTAGCACCAATTAGACGTCAATTCAAAACCATTTGAATGAGTGTGACAAGGACAAGATCACTCGGCCATTTTTTCACTTTTAAGAGTCTGAAAAAAGCTTAACTATGGACTCTGTCAGGAATATTCTTCTGGACCAATTTAACGAGTGTGAAAGAATAAGGTCACTCGACGATCTTTTCAATTTTAGGGAGTTTGAAAAGAGCTTAACTATGGACTCCGTGGGGGTTTTTTTTCCGTAAATTTAGTCCCTCAGGCCCGAAAAAGGAATAAAATTATACCTGAGAGTACTCTTCTAAAGAATGGGAATTCGATAGAGTATACCTTTGTTCGTACAGTTGACCGTCCGAACCGAAAAAGTGGTAAACTACCGCCGGACAGACGTGACTTCAAATTTCAGTTTAACGAGCGTGAAAGGCCACAAGATCACTCGATAATCTTTTCATTTTTAGAGGGTCTGAAAAGGGCTTAAAAGGAGACCTGTTATTTTTGGGAGTCTTGAGGGTGAGATAAAGAGTGAAAAAGAATCATGCAAATGAGGCTCAAACTCATATTCAGGAAAGACTATACAAACTCCCGAGCCTACAGTGTTTTTAGAAACGACATGGACACCATAATGCAACCAGGACCTACCTAGGGCATCCATGTTCTGGTAAGCTCTACCGCCAAGTTGTGACACTTCTAAAGAAAATATGATGGTTATGTGTCACAACCTGATGGGATCGATCCTATAGCAGAGGAAAAAGACAACGAGGTGCAAAATTCAGGGTGGTAACCTAACCTATATGCTCAAGTTAATTTTTGAATTTTTTTATGGACCATCAATATTTTCTCAAAACTCAAAAAAAAATGTCCCGATACCTGATCAAATCCCTCCCATATAACTCCTGAATCACTCTAAATGGTTTTTGGTATAAAGAAACTGATAAGGGAGGCCAAAAAAGTGACAAAAAGAGGCCAAAAAGTCTATAAATAGAAGCTGGCAGCTCATTATCACCATTGTTGATTTGGAAATTGACTCTGGAGCCAAAAGACCCCCTTTACCAAAAACAGTGATTCCGTGAGCTACAGTGGACGAAACGAACTTCTGCTTGGACCAAGTAAGTACAAACTCCCTTATCTAGCTATTCAATACTTCAATTTCATTTTTTAGTTTGTTTTTTGGGTGGGCATCAACCTTAAAAAGGTCGGCCCTAGGTACATGCGGGCTGTCTCTGGACAGGCCGCGTGTACATTCGGGCAGAGTAAAGTCTTCCCATGTGTACACGCGACTGTCGCCTCTACAGCCCGCGTGTACCCCCCCTTTTGTAGTGAAAAGAAAACCAAAAGCAAGTACTGACCCTCCTTTACCTTGTTGTGTTGGGAGGATGTATGTCCAGTGGAGGGAAAGGGAGCATGAGGCAATCAGTGAGTTGGTTGCAGTAGATCCGAATGTCATGGCCGTGTTAATGCAATGCGGTTTACTAAAATTCTTTCTATGTCCATTTATGCACGCACAACCAAGGCTACTGAATGCCTTGATTGACTACTGGCACCCTGATGCAGAGGCTTTTATGCTAGAGGGGCAATCACTGGTGCCCACCAC